>JAUKWE010084682.1:0-48640 GCA_032356425.1 Cumathamnion decipiens | reverse complement strand
TGGTTCCTTGCTACGTCGAAATTTTCATTCGCTGGGTTGCACCGCCTTTCTTCAGGTCACTCCGCCCACGTGGGCGCGATGGGCGCGATCGGCCATAGCCATCACAACGCCCACGTGGGCACGGTGAGCAGCGGCAATGCCCACGTGGGCGCACCGGCGAAGCTCGACGCGGCGATCGTTCGCATCCAAGCCAAGGAGGCCCTGGTAGGTTTCGGCTGGAAGCCGGCGAAAGCAAATCCCGCAGTGGCCGCTGCGGCGCAGCGCTGGGGATCGAGTTCACGCCGCCGCCGTCGACCACCGGCTGCGCCGCCCGCACGGGCGCCAGCTCGGCCGACCCACCGCGGATCAGAAACTGCTGATCGATCGCACCGAGGAGCACTTCTCCTACGGAGAGATGTCCCTTCCGAAATTGAAGTCCTCCGAAACAGCCATCCTGCTCTTCGCGAAAGATCCATCAATGTTCCCTATCCGGGACGCATTTCGGCGCGTCCTGTTCAGCGAAGCCGTGCGCCCCGAAGAGACCGATTTCAACGATCGCCAGATAGACGGGCCGGTGGGGCATATCGGCCAGGCTGCGAAGAACCTTGACCTCTTGCGTTCCAAGTTCGCAGTAGGCCATTCGGCGCTCTACGGAGGCCTCGTCACCTACGGTGGCTACGTGATGCAAGAAACGCTGCCAGATGCCTGGGAGGATCTACAGGCTGCGTATTGCGCCATCTTTCCAGGTGTAACGAAGATCGGCGTCGAGCGAGTTCGACTCCCGGCCGGTCGATCGAGGTTCCTGCTCCGCATCCGCGAAGCAGGCTACGACGACTGGATTCCGCAGGATCGCATGTCCTCCGGCATGCTGCGCACGCTCGCGCACCTGATCGAGCTGACCGTCGCGCCGCCGGGCTCGGTCATCGTCATCGACGAGTTCGAGAACAGCCTCGGCATCAACTGCATGCCGCCGCTCGTCGACTTCCTCCTCGCGCGGGCGCCCGACTTCCAGTACATCCTCACCAGCCACCACCCCTACATCATGAATAACCTCCCGACCGACACCTGGAAGCTGGTCCTGCGCAAGGGCTCCGTGGTGCGCGTCGTGAGCGCGCGCGACATCCCGGCACTCCGCGGCGCTTCCCACCACCAGGCGTTCACGCGCCTCATCAACCTGCCCGAATACGTGCAGGGCGTACCGTGAACCTGTACTTTCTCGTCGAGGGTGACCGCACCGAGCCAAGCTCTACCGCCGCTGGATCGGCCACGCGCTGCCGCACCTCTCGCTCGTCGAGAAGAACCCCCGGCTCCACTACACCAAGCGAAGACCGGGAGAAGTGCTGGAGTCACACTATTTCGCCGCCCTTCGCGAGCGCTGTGCCGCAAGCGACCTCGCCAGCCTGCGCGTGCTCCTCGACACCTGGGACACGCTCAGGCCAGGTGATCGCGCAGCCGGCGCAGGCCCAGCTCGGTCTTGAGGTCGGCCAGCTCGCCGCGCACGCACGCCGTGATCGCCGCGTCGAGCGGCAGCCACCGGGTCCGGGCGCCTTCTTCCATCGGCGAGCCGTCGCCGGCCAGCGCGTGCTGCGCCGCGGGATCGACCTCGACTGCCGTGAAGTAGAACTTCTCGATCATGCTGCCGGGCGACGGATACGCGCCCGCCCCAAGCACGACGATCGCGGCCGGCTCGACGGTGAAGCCGGCCTCTTCCTCGACCTCGTGGGCCGCCCGCTGCACCAGGCCCGCCGCGCCGACGTCGCCCGGCTCGAGGATGCCCGCGACCAGCTCGGTCAGGAACATCGCCGGCGGCGCCTCGGGCAACGGCACGCGCGCCGGATCGCGGCCGGCGCGCAACGCGGGGCGGAGCCCGTCGCGCACGAGGATCTGCACGCCGCCCGCGGTGCGCGCGTAGATCGCGACCACCACCGCATCCTGGCCGTACGGCCGTGCGATCGCATCACACACGTACGGCGGCGACACGCTGCCATCGGCGCGGCGATTGCGCATGCGGAGCCGGCGGATCGCGAGGAACCCGCCCTGCCCGACCAGCTCGTCCCCGTCGACGACAAACGCGATGATGTCGCCGGTCATTGCGGGCCCCCCTGCGCGATCGAGAGCACCAGGTTTCGCATGCCGCGTTGGTAGCGCGCCGGCCGCACGCTGACCAGCGTTGCCGCCGCCGCAAATGATAGCCTGGCGAGATGCTGGAGCTGACCGGAAAGCGTGCGCTGGTGACCGGAGCCTCGAGCGGCATCGGGGCGGCGATCGCCTACGAGCTGGCCGCCCTGGGGGTCGATCTCGTGCTCACCGGCCGGCGCCGGGACGCGCTCGAGGCCGTGGCCGCCGCGTGCACCGCCCGGGGCGTCCGCGCCGACCTCATCACGGCCGATCTGGGCCTGCCCGGCGCCGCGACTGCGCTGTGGACCACCGCGCGCACCACCGCGCCGATCGACATCCTGATCAACAACGCCGGGTTCGGCTACTTCCGCCCGTTCCGCGACGCCGACTGGCCGCGCGACGCCGAGCTGCTCCAGCTCAACATCACGTCGCTCGTCGAGCTGTCGCGGCGGTTCATCGATGATCACACCGGCTCCGCCGCGCCCGGCCGCGCCTACCTCGTCAACATCGCGTCGATCGGCGCGTATCAGGCCGTCCCGAACATGGCGGTCTACGCCAGCTCGAAGGCGTTCGTCCGCAACTTCACCGAGGCCCTGCACGACGAGCTGCGCGGCTCGCCGGTCAGCGCCACGTGCATCTGCCCCGGCGGCACCGAGACGGCGTTTCACGCGGCGGCCGGCGCCGGCAACTACGGCTGGCTCGCGAACGCCTCGATGATGAGCGCCGAGGCGGTCGCCCGGATCACCGTGCGCGCGATGCGCAAGGGCAAGCGCACCGTCCTGCCCGGCCTGCCCAACAAGCTCGCGGCCTGGTCGGTGCGCTTCGTGACCCGCCGGCTCGCGGCGTGGATGGCCGGCCGCATCCTGGGCAAGCCGAAGGCCGCGGCGCTGCCCACCCGCAGCGTGGCCTGACCGGCGGTTCCGGTCGCGCAGCGCATGGCCCCACCGCCGCGGCTGCGTCCGGTTTCCCCGACGTGTTAGTGTCCGCCGACATGGAACGCAAGCGAACGCCGCTGTGGGAACTGCACAAGCAACACGGCGCGCGCCTCATCGACTTCGGCGGCTGGGACATGCCCGTCGCCTACCCCGCCGGGACGATCAAGGAGCACAAGGCGGTGCGCGAGGCCGTCGGGCTGTTCGACGTCTCGCACATGGGCGAGGTCTACCTGCGCGGCCCCCGGGTCCGCGAGGCCGTCGAGCAGCTCACCACCAACGCCTGCGCCTCCGTGCTGCCGGGCAAGGCGGTCTACACCCTGTTGTGCCGGCCGAGCGGCGGCATCGTCGACGATTGCATCTTCTACAAGCGGTCCGACACCGAGTTCTTCGTGATCGTCAATGCGTCGAACACCGCCAAGGACCTCGAGTGGTTCCGCGAGCACACCCACAGCCTGTGTGACATCGAGGACGTCAGCGACGCCACCGCCCTCATCGCCGTGCAGGGCCCCAAGGCGGGCGCCCTCGTCGACCTGCTCGCCGGCGGCACGCTGACCGGCCTCACCAGCTTCACGTTCGCCGACGCCACCGTCGCGGGCGTGCGCTGCATCGCCGCGCGCACCGGCTACACCGGCGAGGACGGCTTCGAGCTCGCCTGCGCCAACGCCGACGCGGCCAAGCTGTGGAGCGCGCTCGTCGAGGCGGGCGGCCTGCCGATCGGCCTCGGCGCCCGCGACACCCTGCGCCTCGAGGCCAAGCTGCCGCTGTACGGCAACGATCTCGACGACGATCACACCCCGCTCGAGGCGGGCCTCGGCTGGGCCGTCAAGCTCGACCGCGAGTTCCTCGGCGCCGCCGCGCTGCGCGAGCAGAAACAGCGCGGCCTCACCCGCCAGCTCGTCGGCTTCAAGATCGCCGACGACGCCCGCGCGATCGCGCGCCACGGCTATGCCATCGTCGATCGCTCGCTCGGCGCCGGCGAGGCCGCCGTGATCGGCACCGTCACCAGCGGCGGCCCCGGCATCTCCGTCGGCGGCGCGATCGGCCTGGCCTACGTCCCGGCCGCCAGCGCCAGGCCCGGCACCCAGCTCACCATCGACTGCCGCGGCAAGGACATCCCCGCGGCCGTGGTCGCCGGCAAGTTCTACAAGCGGCCCTGACCCGCGCCGCTCACGGGGCGGCGTAGAACACGCGCCAGATCCGGCCGGCGTTGACTTTGCAACGCTTCGGCGGAGCGACCGGTCTAGATAGCCCCTCTCGCCCAAGGCCCCACCGCTGATGAGCAAACCTGCGCCGACGCCCTGGCAGGATCTCACACACCGACCACCACCGTCCCGCCGAAGTGGTACGATCGGTCGTGGTTCGACTCGACAAGGACTTCCGCGATCTGCTGGAACTCTTGAACCGTCACCAGGTCCGATATTTGGTCGTGGGCGGCTTTGCCGTCGCAGTTCACGGAACACCTCGCTACACCAAAGATCTCGATCTCTGGGTCGAGGTCTCTCCGGACAATGCGGCCCGTATCATCGCAGTGCTCGACGAGTTCGGCTTTGCAAGCCTCGGCTTGCGTGCCGAGGACTTTCTCGATCCGGATATGGTGATCCAGCTCGGATACGAACCGAACCGGATCGACTTCCTGACGAAGCTCACCGGTGTCGACTTCGCCGAGGCCTACCCGGCTCGAACATCGGTCACGATCAACGACATCGAGGTTCCGCTGATCGATCGCGCCTCGCTGATCGCGAACAAGCGCGCGCTCGGCCGCCCCCATGACCTCGACGACGCCAGGGGCCTTGAATCATGACCACACGACGTGCAATTTCGCCGGTCGTTCGCAAGATCCGCCGCGATGACCTCGACGAGCAGGCCGAGCGTCGCGCCTACTGGCAGGGTCAAACACCGGCCGCCCGGATCGAGGAGGTCGAATCGCTCCGCCGGCTATGGATCGAGATCACCGGTGACCCGGACCTTCCAATCGTCCGAGCGGTCCATCGGCGACGGCTAGGCGAACCGGCGATCAAGCCACCACGTTGAGCGCTCGGCTGCAGATCGCTAGCGTCTGGTCCTGCGCCGGCCGAGCAGGAGCCCGGCGCTGATCGCGACGAGCCCGAGCATCGCGCCGAAGCCGAAGCCCTGGATCTTCTTGTCCGGCGGCGTCGCGAACTTCCCACCGCCAGATGGCGCAGGTACCGGCGACGGCGCGTCGGCCTTCTTGAGGTTGATCTCCCACAGGTCGCGCTTGATCACGCTGGCGACCTCCAGCTTGCCGCGCGGCGCGAACGCGACCTTGCTCGCCGCGATCGTCGGCTGGTAGTTGCCGTCCGGCGGCCCACCCCATACGCCGCGCACCGGCTTCTCGCACTTGATCGGCCCCGTCCACCAGTGCCGGATCGCGTAGCGCGCCTGGAAGTAGTTCTGCGCCGACGGCATCGCCCCGTACTCGAGGCCATTCTTCGACCACTGCTCGCGCCCGCCCGTCACCGGCTTGGCCACGCGAAACCGCAGATCATCCTTCATGTCCGCCTTGCCGTAGCGCGCGTGCAGCCGGGTCAGCACGAAGTTGCCCTGGCCGATCTGCCCGCCGACGATGTCACCGCCCAGCGTCATCAGATCGGGGTTCGAGATGTCCGCGTCGGTGCACGGATCGCAGTGGTAGTTCGGCACCGCCGTCCACGCGTACTCGGTGACCACCGCGCCCGGTGACGCCTCGACCGTCTTGTCGAACAGCGCCGCGTAGAACTCTGCGAACCGCGTCTTCACCCCGGGCTTGACGTCAAAGTTGGTCGGGATGAACACGTTCTTGTAGTTCGCGACCTCATACCGCTTGTCCGCCGAGATGATGTTCACGATCAGATCCTGCTTGCCCGACGAGTTCGCCATCCCCAGCCGGATCGGCAGCGTGAAGTCCTCGCTGTCGTAGTGAAACCGGATCGGCGACAGCGCCGCGTGCCCGTCCTGCATCGTCACCTTCTTCGGGTCCACCTTGGCCACGAAGAACTTCGACCCGCCCTCGACGTACGGCCGCAAGAGCGGCTCGGCCCCCGGCGGGATCTTGTAGTGGTTCTGCGTCAGCCAGGTCTCGAGCCCCGTCGAGTCGGTCGCCGACAGGATCAAGATCTTGTACTCGGCCACGTCGAACTTCGCCTCGATCTTCACCGACTCCCGGCGCTGGGCGAGCATCGGGGGGGCGGCCATGGGCACGGCCGCGGATGCGTCCATCATCTTGTACTTCTCGTCATTGGGCACCGGCATCGGACACGGGTCCTGCTCCCAGTACTCGACCAAGCGCGGCGAGCCCAGCGAGTCGGTGTGGTCGAACACGGTCTTCGGCAGCGTCTTGACGTCCGGCTCGTGCAGCACCACCGGCACCGGGATGACCATCGCGAAGTCCTCGAGTGGCCCCTTGTAGTCGTTCTGCATCGACAGCACCGTCCGCGTGCCGTCGCGCATCAACACGACGTTCGTCGCGTCGTTGAACATCTTCTCGCCTGACCCGCTGACGTAGAAGCCGCAGAACGCGTGGGCCGCGCCGGCCTGCGCCAAGACGGCAGCGGCCACCGCCGCCGCGCCGATCGTGATCCCTGGGTGTCTCATGTGCTCCTCGGGTGAATCCTGTTTGGCTTGCAACGTTTCGTGGAACCCAACCGGTCTACGGTGCCCACGCCCGTCGCCAAGCCGCCAGAATTACTCGCCGGAATCACCCGCCGGCATCGCCGCCGTCACACGCCAGGCCCGCCGATCGGTGCCGGAGCGCCCCCCGCGCGCCGGGAGCTGCGTGCCGGCCCGTTGACGTCCGCCCCGCGCGGATCCATACTTGGTTGGTCAACCAACCAATCTTGAACCGTGGCCCGCACCTCGAACACCGAACAACGCCGCGCCCAGATCGCGGAGGCCCTGCTCTCGGTGATGGCGGCGCGGGGCTACGAGGGCGCCTCGATCGTCGCGATCGCCCGGCGGGCGCGGCTGGCGCCCGGCCTCGTCCACTATCACTTCCAGAGCAAGCTCGAGATCCTCGTCGAGGCGGTCCGCCTGCTGACCGCGCGCCACCTCGCGGTCCTCGATACCGCGCTCGCGGCGGCCAAGGCGCCGCCCGGGCAGATCGCGGCGTTCATCGATGTCCACGTCGGGCTGGGCGCGCACGCCGACCCCGACGCGCTCGCCTGCTGGGTCCTGATCGGCGCCGAGGCGCTGCGCGAGCGCCGGGTCAAGGCCGAGTACGAGCGCGCGCTGACCGAGATCGGCACGCGGCTGGTCGCCATCATCGAGCGTGGGGTCGCCGCGCGGCAGTTCGGGGCGGTCGATCCCGCGGCGTGCGCCGCCGCGCTGCTCGCGGTCGTGCAGGGCTACTTTGCCGTCGCCGCCGCCGCGCGCGCGGTGATCCCGCCGGGATCCGCGGCGACGTGCACCCTCCGCATGGCGGAAGGCCTGCTGCAGCCGGAGCGGCCGCTGATGCTCGCCCGGAGGCGCCGATGAGCCAGCCGGCATCTACCCGGCATCCGTCCGGCATCCGTCCGGCATCCGTCCGGCACCCACCAGGCATCTGTCGATGCACCCATCGAGCATCCATCCGGTACGTCGAGCGTCCGGCGAGCATCTGCCCGACAGCCGCCCGGCACCCGGCGAGCATCTGTCCAGCAGCCGTCCGGCACCCTTGGTCCTCCGCCCTGTGCGGAGCTGGAGATCACGTGAAACCTGCCCCGTTCCTGCCCCCTGATCGGTTCGTCGGCTTCGCGCTCGCCGGTGTGGTCGATGCCGCGCGGTGCGCCACGCTGATCGACGAGCTCACGCACCGCGGCTTCGCGGCCACCGGCGCCGGCTATCCGCGCGACTATCGCGACAACGATCGCCTGGTCTTCGATGACCCGGGCCTCGCGGCGCGGCTGTTCGCGCAGGTCGCCGGCGCGCTGCCGCGCGAGCTCGTCGTCGACGGCGTGACATGGCGCCTGCACGGCCTCAACCCGAGGTTTCGCGCGTGTCGCTACCGGGATGGCCAGGCGTTCTGCATCCATCGCGACGGACCGCACCAGCCCGACGCCGTCACCCGATCGCTCTTGACGCTCCAGCTCTACCTCGACGACGGCATGCGCGGCGGGCACACCCGGTTCTACGCCGACCGCACCGGCGGCGCGCCCTCGGCGACGATCGCGCCGTGCCGGGGAACCGCCATCGTGTTCGATCATCGGGCCTGGCACGACGGCGAGGCGGTGACCGGCGGCACCAAGCACGTGCTCCGCACGGACGTGATGTACCGCCGATCCCCGGCGCCCGAGCTGGCGCTGGCGCCGGCATCGGACCCGGCATCGGACCCGGCATCGGATCCCTCCGTGGTCGGCCGGCATCGCGGGTACGCGTGGCGCGCGATCGCCTGCCGCGATGGATCGATCGCGAGCGGTGGCCGCGATGGCACCGTCCGGCGCTGGCGCGACCGGCGCGCGGTCGGCGCGCACGACCTCGGTGCCGGCTCGGTGACGGCGCTCGCCGAGACCGCCGACGGCCGCCTGTGGTGCGGCACGCGCAGCGGGCGGATCGCGATCATCACCGGCGACCAGGTGACGATCGCGCACGACGGCCTGGGTGCCGTGCTCGCCGCGGCGGCGCTCCCGACCGGCGGCGTCGTCGTCGCGACCTCGCACGGCGATCTCGTCGAGCTGACCGATCTCGCGCCCCCGCGCGTCACGCGCGCCCATCACGGCTGGGCGTGGGCCGTCGCCGTCCGCGAGGGCATCGTGTCGTGCGGCGACGATGGCACGGTGATCGGAGCCGGCCGGCCGATCGCGCACCTCGACCACCCGGCGCGCGCGCTCGCGGTGCTGCCGTCCGGCGCGCTGCTCGTGGGCACGTCCGACGGCACCCTCCACGAGCTCCACGGCAGCGAGCACGTCCGCTGGCGGGCGCACGACGCCGCGATCACCAGCCTGGCCGTCTCGTCCCGGGGTCACTGGGCCTCGGCCTCCGAGGACGGGACCGTGAAGCGCTGGCGCGGTCGCGCCCTGGTCCGCAGCGTGCCGACGCGCGGCGACTTCGTGACCAGCGTGGCGTTCGCGCCGGACGACGCGCTGATCGTCACCGGCTACGATGGCGTGATCTGGATCGACGAACGGGAGGCGACGCTTGTAAGCGTCCCCCCGGTCAGCGCCTGGTCCGGCGCCGGCTGATCAGGAGCCCGGCGCTGATCGCGACGAGCCCGAGCATCGCCCCGAAACCGAAGCCCTGGATCTTCTTGTCCGGCGGGGTCGCGAACTTCCCGCCGCCCGCTGGCGCAGGTCCCGACGACGGCGCGTCGGCCTTCTTGAGGTTGATCTCCCACAGGTCGCGCTTGATCACGCTGGCGACCTCCAGCTTGCCGCGCGGCGCGAACGCGACCTTGCTCGCCGCGATCGTCGGCTGGTAGTTGCCGTCCGGCGGCCCACCCCATACGCCGCGCACCGGCTTCTCGCACTTGATCGGCCCCGTCCACCAGTGCCGGATCGCGTAGCGCGCCTGGAAGTAGTTCTGCGCCGACGGCATCGCCCCGTACTCGAGGCCATTCTTCGACCACTGCTCGCGCCCGCCGGTCACCGGCTTGGCCACGCGGAACCGCAGATCATCCTTCATGTCCGACTTGCCGTAGCGCGCGTGCAGCCGGGTCAACACGAAGTTGCCCTGGCCGATCTGCCCGCCCACGATGTCGCCGCCCAGCGTCATCAGATCGGGGTTCGAGATGTCCGCGTCGGTACACGGATCGCAGTGGTAGTTCGGCACCGCCGTCCACGCGTACTCGGTCACCACCGCCCCCGGCGACGCCTCGACCGTCTTGTCGAACAGCGCCGCGTAGAACTCCGCGAACCGCGTCTTCACCCCGGGCTTGACGTCGAAGTTCGTCGGGATGAACACGTTCTTGTAGTTCGCGACCTCGTAGCGCTTGTCCGCCGAGATGATGTTCACGATCAGGTCCTGCTTGCCCGACGAGTTCGCCATCCCCAGCCGGATCGGCAGCGTGAAGTCCTCGCTGTCGTAGTGGAACCGGATCGGCGACAGCGCCGCGTGCCCGTCCTGCATCGTCACCTTCTTCGGGTCGACCTTGGCCACGAAGAACTTCGACCCGCCCTCGACGTACGGCCGCAAGAGCGGCTCGGCCCCCGGCGGGATCTTGTAGTGGTTCTGCGTCAGCCAGGTCTCGAGCCCCGTCGAGTCCGTCGCCGACAGGATCAGGATCTTGTACTCGGCCACGTCGAACTTCGCCTCGATCTTCACCGAGGGCTTCTTCTCGGCCTCCATCGCGTCGTCCTCCGAGGCACGCGCGGAGAGTCGCGCGGACTTGCTCGGGTATCGCTCCTCCCTCGGCACCGGCATCGGACACGGGTCCTGCTCCCAGTACTCGACCAGGCGCGGCGACCCCAGCGAGTCCGTGTGATCGAACACCGTCCGGGGCAGCGTCTTGACGTCCGGCTCGTGCAGCACCACCGGCACCGGGATGACCATCGCGAAGTCCTCGAGCGGCCCCTTGTAGTCGTTCTGCATCGACAGCACCGTCCGCGTGCCGTCCCGCATCAGCACCACGTTCGTCGCGTCGTTGAACATCTTCTCGCCGGACCCGCTGACGTAGAAGCCGCAGAACGCGTGGGCCGCGCCGGCCTGCGCCAGGACGGCAGCGGCCACCGCCGCGCTGATCGTGATCACTGGATATCTCATGTGTTCCTCGAATGCTTCCTGTGTGGAGTTGCCATGCTCGACGCGCGCGCCGTCGACCGCTGCAGCCGCGATGCGCTGGGGCACCGCACGCGGCACGCCGGGCGCGAGCCACGCCTCAGAGCGCCTGGTGGATCGACGCGACGGTGGGGTGCAGCTGGTGCGTGTGGCCTTGCTCGCGTTCGCGCGCGCAGCGCGACGAATCCGAGGCGCAGTGGATGCGGAGCTCGGCGGAGTTGTCGGGCGAGCGGAACCGGTCGTAGGCGGCGAGCGCGGCGCCGGCCTCCGGGCGATGCAGCGCCGCGAGCGCGGTGGCCTGGCTGCGCAGGAGGTCCGCATCGCGGGGCACGAGCTCGAGGCCCTGGGTCGCCGCCGCGAGGGCGCCTGGGTCGTCGCCGGCCGAGCCCAGCACGCGGGCGAGCACGATCCAGGCGCCGGAGTTGCCAGGCGCGCGCTCGGTGCACACCCGGGCCGGGGCGATGGCGTCCTGCCAGCGCCAGACGCGGCTCAGCGCGTCGGCGGCCACCGCGTCGAGCACGGCCGGGCCGGGGCTCGGCAGCAGCGGCCGCGCCTCGGCGACGAGGGCGAGCGCGTCTTCCACCCGGCCTTGCTTCGAGGCGACCTGCGCGAGCTGCACGAGGATCATCGCGCGGGCGCGCTTGTCGCCGGCCGGGGCCGCCGCGAGCGCCGCGTCGAGCACCGCGCGGGCTTCCTCGAGCCGCTCGCTGACCGTGGCGACCAGCGCCATGCCGTGCTCGTACATCCGCTCCCACGCCGGGCGCGCGGTGGTGAGCTTCGCGCCGCGGCCGAGCTCGACGTGGGTCTCGGCGATGAGCGTGATCGGCTGCGGCTTGCAAGGATCGAGGACGACCTCGCGCGCCCCCCGGGCGCCGGCGATGAAGGCGCGGCCGGTGGCGGTCTTCGCGGCCTCGCACACGGCGTGCTGCATCTTGAGCGTGCGGCTGCGGTGGCGCAGCCGGGCCGTGACGGTCAGCGGGAGGTCGCCGGCCAGAAGCGTCGCCGGGACGTCGAACACGTAGCGGATCGCCTGGGCCTCGCGCGCCGCGAGGGTCTGGGTCGCGATCTGCGTGCGGAAGCTCGCCATCTCGTGCTCCTCGAGCACCTCGCCGCGCTCGTCGACCACGAGCGTGCGCAGGACGTGGGTATCCTCGTCGGCGGCGTCGCGATCGTGGGTCAGCCCCGAGGCCGCGAGCCGCTTGCCCCGGGCGTCGGCGACCTCGACCTCGACCCAGGAGTCCTGGATGTCGAGCACGCCGCCGGGGAAGCGATGGCCGACGAGCAGGTTGCGGATCACGACGTCGAGCGCGATGTGGGAGCCCGGGGTGACGTCGGCGCCGTCGGCGGGCAACACCCAGCGCGCGCCGTTGGGCTCGGAGATCCGCGCACCGGCGACGTCGATCGACGCGGCGCCGGCCAGCTTGGCCTGCAGCCGGCGCAGGTGCTCGGTGTCGCCGCGCATCGACGCCATCCAGGTGTGGCCGCCGAGGAAGCGGTGCGAGGCGATCGTCCCGGCCTTGCCGCCGTACTCGGCCGCCGACGCGGGCTCGCGCTCCATGTGACAGTCGATGCAGGTCTTCTTGTCGACCTTGTCGACGCGGGCCATGCCGTTGCCCGTCCACGCCGAGTTGCGCCAGAACCCCGGCTCGTCGAGGCCCGACAGGTGGACCGGCATGTCCATGTCGGCCGAGACGAAGCCACGATGGCACCCGACGCACAGCTCGGTGCCGAGCTGCTTGACCTGGGTCTGCGCCTTGTGGCGCGCGATCGAGGCCGCGTCGCCGACGGTCGGGGCATCGATCGGCGCACGCGACCACACGTAGCTGCCGTTGCCGTCCTTGGTCGTGCTCTCGATGCCGTGGCAGAGCCGGCAGGTGACGCCGGAGTGCGCGCGCAGATCGGCCGCGGGCACCTCGCTCGCGGCGGTCATGAGGCCGTCGACCATGAGCGGCATGTCGTGGCAGCCGCCGCAGTGCTGGCTCGCCGGCTTGCCGAGATCGTGGCGGAGCTGCTCGACGTTGACGCGATACAGCGGGTTGCCGAACGACGCGAACGAGTGCGCGCTGGTCGACCACTGGGCCGCCGCGTCGGGGTGACACGAGGCGCAGCTATCGACGTCGGACAGCATGTTGCCATCGGTGACGTCGGACGCGTCGTGGGACGCCTTGCGGTCGATCGTGACGAGGCTGGGGGCGTGTTCGCCCGGCGCCCGCGGCAGGCGCGCGGCCACGGTCGCGACGGCGCGCGGCGGGACCGGTGAGCTCTCCGCTCCCACGGCGCCCTGGCTTCCACAGCCGGCGAGGAGGACACCGAGGGCGGTGGCGAGGGTGGCGTGCGCGGTGCGCATGACTAGCTCCTGCCCCGGCGGCGGCTGATCAGGAGCCCGGCGCTGATCGCGACCAGCCCGAGCATCGCCCCGAAACCGAAGCCCTGGATCTTCTTGTCCGGCGGCGTCGCGAACTTGCCCCCGCCAGGAGGGGGGGCCGGCGTCGACGGCGCGTCGGCCTTCTTGAGGCCGATCTCCCACAGGTCGCGCCTGATCACGCTGGCGACCTCCAGCTTGCCGCGCGGCGCAAACGCGACCTTGCTCGCCGCGATCGTCGGCTGGTAGTTGCCGTCCGGCGGCCCGCCCCACACCCCGCGCACCGGCTGCTCGCACTTGATCGGCCCCGTCCACCAGTGGCGAATCGCGTAGCGCGCCTGGAAGTAGTTCTGCGCCGACGGCATCGCCCCGTACTCGAGGCCGTTCTTCGACCACTGCTCGCGCCCGCCCGTCACCGGCTTGGCCACGCGGAACCGCAGATCATCCTTCATGTCCGACTTGCCGTAGCGCGCGTGCAGCCGCGTCAACACGAAGTTGCCCTGGCCGATCTGGCCGCCGACGATGTCGCCGCCCAGCGTCATCAGGTCGGGGTTCGAGATGTCCGCGTCGGTGCACGGATCGCAGTGGTAGTTCGGCACCGCCGTCCACGCGTACTCGGTCACGACCGCCCCCGGCGACGCCTCGACCGTCTTGTCGAACAGCGCCGCGTAGAACTCCGCGAACCGCGTCTTCACCCCGGGCTTGACGTCGAAGTTCGTCGGGATGAACACGTTCTTGTAGTTCGCGACCTCGTAGCGCTTGTCCGCCGAGATGATGTTCACGATCAGGTCCTGCTTGCCCGACGAGTTCGCCATCCCCAGCCGGATCGGCAGCGTGAAGTCCTCGCTGTCGTAGTGGAACCGGATCGGCGACAGCGCCGCGTGCCCGTCCTGCATCGTCACCTTCTTCGGGTCGACCTTGGCCACGAAGAACTTCGACCCGCCCTCGACGTACGGCCGCAAGAGCGGCTCGGCCCCCGGCGGGATCTTGTAGTGGTTCTGGGTCAGCCAGGTCTCGAGCCCCGTCGAGTCCGTCGCCGACAGGATCAGGATCTTGTACTCGGCGACATCGAACTTCGCCTCGATCCGCACCGACTCCTTCTTGTCCATCGCCATCCCGCTGCCCGCGGCGCCATAGGCGACGCCCGCCATGGCCCCCGGCATGGCCATGTCGCCCTTCATCGGCATCGGACATGGGTCCTGCTCCCAGTACTCGACCAGGCGCGGCGAGCCCAGCGAGTCGGTGTGGTCGAACACCGTCCGGGGCAGGGTCTTGACGTCCGGCTCGTGGAGCACCACCGGCACCGGGATGACCATCGCGAAGTCCTCGAGCGGCCCCTTGTAGTCGTTCTGCATCGACAGCACCGTCCGCGTGCCGTCCCGCATCAGCACCACGTTCGTCGCGTCGTTGAACATCTTCTCGCCGGATCCGCTGACGTAGAAGCCGCAGAACGCGTGGGCCGCGCCCGCCTGCGCCAGGACGGCAACGGCTGCCGCGCCGATCGTGATCGCTGGATGTCTCATGTGCTCCCTCGGATGAATCCTGTTGGCTTGCAACGTCTCGTGGAACCCAACCGGTCTACGGTGCTCACGGCTGCCACCAAGCCGCCAGAATCACTCGCCAGAATCAGCCGCCGGCATCGCCACCGTCACACCCAGGCGGGTTCGCCGCCGGCGCCGCCCGGCGAACAGGCCGGCGCCGAGCAGCAGCGCGCCGCCGAGCGCATCCCGCGGATCGGAGGTCGCACAACCACAGCCGGACCTGGCCTTCGGAGCCGCGCGATCAGCCGGCGGGGCGACCGCCGGGGGGACCGCGTTGCCCGACGCCGCGCCGCTCGCCGGGGCCATCGCCACCGCGCCCGCCGCGCCCGCCGTGATCCCGAGCTCCGGGACGTCGCGCCGGACCACCTGGGCCAGCTGGATCTCGCCGCGCGGCGCGAACGCCAGCCCGAGCGCCGGCTTGATCCCGGTGTACTGGAACCCCGGTTGCTGCGCGACCTCCGGCGGCGGACCGCCCCAGACCTTGCGCGCCGGGTGCTCGCAGCGGATCGCCCCCGTCCACGGGTGGCGGATCGCGTAGCGGCCCTGGAAGTTGTTCTGCGACGATGGCTGTGCACCTTCCTCGAGGCCGCCCTGCCCGTTCTGCGCGAACTCACGCCCGCCGACGATCGGCGTCGCTTCGCGGAACCGCAGATCATCGGAGATCGTCTTGCCGTAGCGCGCGTGGAGCCGGGTCAGCACGAGGTCGTAGCCGGTGTACGCCGCCGGCTTGTCCGCCGGGCCGGTGAGGACATCGGCGCCGAGCGTGACGAAGTCGCCCTGGTTCAACGCCGGGCCGGGGCACGGATCGCACGTCGACGCCTGCCAGGCGTACTCGGTGACGACGGCCCCCGGGTTCTTCTCGATCGTGCGATCGAACAGCGCGGCGTAGAACGCGCCGAACCTGTCCTTGACCGCCTCGCCGACGTCGATGTTCGTCGGGATCGTGACGTTCTTGTAGTTGCTCACTTCGTAGCGCTGGTGCGGCGCGAGGATGTTGACGATCAGATCCTGGATGCCCGACGAGCTCGCCAGGCCGAGCCGGATCGGCAGCGCGAACTCCTCGCTGTCGTAGTGGAACCGCAGCGGCGACAGCGCGGCGCGGCCATCGCTGTCGAACACGACCTTCGCCGGGTCGACCTTCGCGACGAAGAACTTCGAGCCGCCCTCGACGTACGGCCGCAGCAGCGGCTCGGCACCGTCGGGGATGTGATACTTCTGCTGCAGGAGCCAGGTCCCGAGGCCCGTCGAGTCCTTGGCCGACAGGATCAGCACCTGGTACTCGCCGACGGTGAACTTCGCCTCGATCGTGACGCCGAGGCTCTCGGACGTGGGGGCCGGCATGGCGCCGGCGACCGACAGCTTGCGACGGATCCCCTTGTCCTGGCGCTCCAGGTCATTGATCGCGCAGGGATCCTGCTCCCAGTACTCGACCAGGCGCGGCGCCCCCATCTGCTCGACCCGCGCGAACACGTCCCTGGCGAGCGTCTTGACGTCGCCCTCGTGCAGCACGACCGGCACCGGGATGACCATCGCGAACGCGTCGGGCGGTCCCTTGTAGTTGTTCTGCATCGCGAGCACCGTGCGGGTCCCCATCCGCATCAGCACGACCTGCGTCGCGTCGTTGAACATCTTCTGATCGCCCCCGGCGACGTAGAACCCGCAGAACGCCGCGGCGCTGCGGGGCGCGGCAACCGCAAGGGCAAGCGTGACCAGCGTGGCGGCGGATCTCATCCCGGCAGCATAGACGCGCGGCGCGGTCCGGTCCCTGTCAGCCGGCACATCCCGACCGCCCTCACGCTGGGCTGCGGTCCAGCGCATGTATAGTCATGCTCGGCGATGCCGGGCTCCGGAGGACAGGACCCGCCCGACCCGGCAGATGAGGATCCGCCGGCCAGCGCAACCGCCCCGACCGACCCGGCAGACGATGATCCGCCGGCCAGCGCAACCGCCCCGACCGACGGCGCCCAGCCGTTGATGGGCAGGGTGCGCCCCGAGCGACCGGCCGGCATGCTGCTGTCGCGCGCGCGGGTGTTTGGCGCGCTGTTCGGGGATCAGAGCAGCCAGGGCCGGTTTGGCCGGTTCCGCGTGCTCGATCGCCTGGGCGCCGGCGGCATGGGGGTCGTGTACGCGGCCTACGATCCAGACCTCGATCGCGGCGTCGCGCTCAAGCTCGTCAACGTCCCGCGCTGGGATCAGGGCGCCGCGCTCGCCGAGGCCAAGGCCCTGGCCCGGCTGTCTCATCCCAACGTCGTCCCGATCTACGACGTCGGCATGGAAGGCGATCACGTCTACCTCGTGATGGAGCTGGTGCGCGGCAAGACGCTGCGGCACTGGATCGAGGGCAAAGCCCGGCGCGACCTCCTCGCAGCCTACCAGCAGGCCGGCGCCGCGCTCGCCGCGGCCCACAGCGCGGGGCTCGTCCATCGCGACTTCAAGCCCGACAACGCGATCGTCGGCGCCGACGGCCGGGTCCGGGTCGTCGATTTCGGCCTGGCGTGCGAGGCCGACGATCCGGCGCACGAGGCCGCGCGCCGGCCTGCCGCGGGCACGCCGCACTTCATGGCGCCGGAGATCGCGGCAGGCGCAGCGGTGACCGCCGCGGCCGACCAGTACAGCTTCTGCGTCGCCCTGGGCGATGCGCTGGCCGCCGTCACGACCGAGCCGGTGCCTCGCAGGATCGCCGCGATCCTCGAGCGCGGCCGCGCCGGCGATCCCGCCGCGCGCTTCGCCTCGATGACGGAGCTGCTACGCGCCCTCGCGCGCGATCCCGCGCGGACCCGGCGCCGGATCGCCGCGCTCGCCGGCGTGGCCACCGCCATCGGCGCGGCCGCGTTCTTCGCCGGTCAAGAGGCCTCGCACGCCCGCGACGAGCTGGCCATCTGCGAGGCCGGTCCCGCCAGGCTCGCCACCGCCTGGCCGCCGATCGCCCGTGCGGCGGCGCTGGCGCGCATCGCGACCTTCGGCGCCTACGGCCAGGAGGTCCGCCCCAGGCTCGCGCGTGGCCTCGACGCCCACGCGACCCGCTGGGCGAGCGAATACCACGCCGCCTGCGTCGACCGGGTTCGCGGCGCGCAATCCGACACCTTGGCGTATCGTCGCGAGCTGTGCTTGCAGCGCGGCCGCGACGGCTTCGCGAGGCTCGGCGAGCTCGTGGCCGCGGCCCGGCCCGCGGACCTCGCCGCCCTCACGCGCGCCGTGCCCTCGCTGCCGGATCCCGCCTCGTGCTCGAACACCGACGCCCTCACCTCCGACGTGGCGCCGCCCCCACCCTGGCTCGCCGGGCCGGTCACCCAGCTGCGCACCCAGCTCACGCGCGCGCGCGTCGACCTCGACGCCGGGCGCTACGCCGAGGCCCGCGACGCGGCCAGGGCAGCCGTCGCGCGCGCGCGCACGCTGGCCTACCCGCCGATCCTCGCCGACGCCCTCCTGCTCGAGGGCCACGCGCAGGCGCAGCAGCAGAACGGCAACGAGGATCGGTTCCTGGCGGTCCCGCGCCTCGCCGAGGCGTCCTCGGTCGCGATGCTCGCGCACGCCGATCCGGTCGCGATCGAGGCCTGGGCCCGGCGCGTCTGGGCGCTGGGAACCACGCGCGACCCCGACCGCGCGCTCGACGGCCTCGACTTCATCGAGCCGTTCGCCGAACGAACCCCGTCGGCGACCTTCGGCCGCGCCCTGCTCTACAACAACATCGGCACCGTGGAGCTGGCCCGGGAGCACCGCGCGCAAGCCCGCGAGGCCTTCGAGCGCGCGCTCCGCGTGGCGCAAGGCTTCACCGGGGACGGCACCCTGGAGCTCATCGCCATCCGCGCGAACCTGGCGACCGTCACCGATGACCATGCGCGCGGCGACGCGCTCCTCGTGGCTGCCGCCACCGAGCTCACCCAACGGCTCGGCGCAGACCACCCCGACACGCTGGCGGTCCGGCTGCAACGTGGCCTCGTGACGATCGACGACCTCCATCAGGCGGAGGCCCTCCTGACCCCGGTGTGCCGTGCGTACCAGCAGCACGCCGCGCTCTCGGACAGCGAAGCGGCCTGCTGGCTCGAGGTCGGCTTGCTGCGCTGGGACCTCGCGGACCGCCAAAGTGCGCTCGAAGCCCTGGAACGCGCCGCTCGCCTGTCAGGCAAGACCCCGGAGGCCGCGCTCCACCTCACGCTGCTGCGGGGCGATGCGCGATCGGCCGCGCAGCAGTACGCCGAAGCGATCGCCGCACGGCCGCCCGCCCCGGACGAGCGCTGGTGGCACCGGCTGTCGCGAGCGACGCTCCACCTCGGCCTGGGCCGCGCGCGGCAGGACCTGGGAGATCTTCGCGGCGCGCGCACGGCCCTCGAGCGCGCCATCGCCGATCTGGAGGTGGTGGTCCACGCGCACCCCGCGACGAGCTATCAGCGACGGCTCGGCCGCGCCTACGTGGAGCTGGCCTTCGTGCTCGCGGCGCTCGATGAAGCCTCGCCCGAGCTCGGCTCGGCCGCGACGGCGGCGGCGGCATGGCTGCGCCTGGTCGGAGGTCCGCCCGCCGAGCTGGCCCGCATCGAGGCGCTACGGAGCCGGATTCGCTGACAGCGCCAGCGCCCCGGGCGCGCTCACCAGGGTGGCCATGGTTGGCTGGGAAGCCGGACAGGCGGGCGGCGGCGACCGCCCCGCGTACTTCTGAGGATCCTGCTGATATTGCTGCGCACAAAAATCCTGGACCTGCTGGACCGTCGTTCCCGCCTTCCGGGGCTGGCCGATGCACGTCGCGCCATCCTGAGACCACAGCGCATCGATGGACGACGCAGTCCCCAGGGTATATTTCGAACCGGCGGTCGGCTCGAAGGGGAGGTTATTGAATCCAAACCTGATGGGGGTGCCATCCTCGGTAAACGAGTGACCAACCCCGCAGTAGTCCGCCGTGAACAACCGCAGCAGGGCCTGGCGCTGCGCGGGCTTGGTCGCAGCGGGGCCCATCGAAGCCGAGGTATGCCCCAGGAGGTGCAGCTTGGAGATCGGGGTCCCCAGGCAGGCAATATTGAACACGCCAGGATCGCCGCCGACCAGCGGCCCACTGCTCGACGACGTCGTCACCGTATAGGCCTTCTCGTCGTAGAGATCGCCTCGAAAGATCACCGCGGTACCAGCCATCCCACCCTTGTAGTCGTCGGTGAGCCCCGGCTTGCACAGCGGGATGTCGCATTGGTCTGCATCATGGATCGTGACGTCGAACTGATACAGCGGAACCTGCTTCGGCGGGTTGCAGCCCGTAGCCGTGCACGCGACCCAGGAGGTCTGCGGCGACACCTTGACAATCTTGAGCGTGTACGAAGTAGCCGGTTCGGTCGAAACACCACCACTCGGCAAAACACCACCCATATAATCGATCGCCAGCTCGGCCCCCGTCAAGTCTTGCTCGAGCGCCCCATCGGGGCCATCCGGGCCTGCGCCCTGCAACGTGCCAGTCACCACATCATTCTCGACACCAAGCTTCAGCGACTGGCCGCCCTTGTGAAAGCCTGTGATGCGCAAGCGTCGTTCATCCGGTACTCCATCCAGGCGAAGCGTCCGGAACTGGAACCCGCGGCCCAGCCAGGCACCGTTCAGGCCGCACCCGGCTTGCGGGCAGTTGTCATCCACGGAAGCACTCGCCTCGGGCGTGAATCCGTACTTGTCGATGCACCTCTGCTCCTTGGCCGTCACCACCGGCTTCGGGGGTGTGCCGCCATGCCGGTTGCTGCCGGAACAGCCCACGCCCGCGCCGCCGAGCGCGGCGAGCAAACCACACGCACGTACGAACCGTTTTGATGCCGCCATGAGTACTCCCTTCGCAGTGTTCCTGATGATAGATGCAGCCCGGCGCCCGGTGTTACACGCGGAGGCCACGCCACGGCCGCCCTCATTCACGGTCGGGAAGCGCGAGCTCTGGCTCGTGCAGCGAGCTCGCCAGGCGGTCATCGGATATGAATGTATCCGCATGGTTAGCCAGCTTGGCGCGCAACGCTTGCCGCCCGCGAAGCAGCCGGACGCGAATGTTCCCGGCTGTGGTCGCGAACATCTCGGCAAGATCGCCCGGCGGGAGCTCGTGCCAGTAATGAAGCTCGAGCAGCACCTGCTGCTCGACCGGGAGCTCGCGGAGCGCGGCGCGCAGCCGCACGAGATCCTGTTGCTTCGCCAGGTGATGGCTGGGTGAGCTCACGAGCTCGTTGAGCGAGCTGACCTCGAGATCGACATGCTGGCGGTGCGGCCGGCGCAGCTCCATGTACAGCTCGTTGCGCGCGATCGTGAACAGGTACGTGCGAAAGCTCGCTTCGCGCCGGAACTGGGTACGCGCCTTCAGGCAGGCCAGGAACGTCTGCTGGACGAGATCATCGGCCTTGCCCTCGACCTTGTGCTCGAAGAACCGATAGATCTCGTCGAAGTATCGCGCACACAGCGCCTCACCGGCCTGCCGATCATCGGCACGCCAGCGCTCGAGCAGCGTGAAGTCATCATCCACCGGCGCCGAGCCTACCAGATCACCGTCGGCGCCAGCGCCACGACGACCTCCCAGGCCGCTGGCACCATCGTGCCGTACAGCGTGGGCAGCCCCGGCCCGAGCGAGGCCCGCCGGATCGACATCCTCAATGCTTCCGGCGACAGTTCGCGGATGCCATCATGGGTGCCGGGATCGGCCTCCGTGATAAAATCTCTCCCGTAGGAGAGGCGCATGGAACGTTCCGAACCGACGATCCCGAACACCGGCCGCATCCTCGACTACTGGCTGGGCGGGACTCACCACTTTGCCGTCGACCAGGCTGCCGCCACCGCGTTCGATGCGAGCTACGACGACTTCCCACGCGTGTTCCGCACCCTGCGCGACTTCATCGGACGGGCCTCACGGTACATCGCGGCGCAGGGCGTCGATCAGTTCCTCGTGCTGGGATCGGGCATTCCCACGCAGGGCAACGTCCACGAGGCGGTGCCGTCGACGAAGGTGCTCTACACCGACATCGATCCGGTCAACATCGAGCTCGGGTCGAAGATCCTCGCAGGGTCTCCCAGCGCCGCCTACGGGTATTGCGATGCCACCGACTTCGCGACGCTCGACGCCGCGCTCGTCGAGCGCGTCCTCGGGCCCAAGCGGCGGCTCGGCGTGATCGTCGTCGGGTGCGCGGCGTTCATCCCCGACGACAAGCTGCGCGCGCTCTATGCGGCGCTCCATGCGTGGGCGCCCGCGGGCAGCTTCCTCGCGTTCGACTTCGACAGCCGTGAGCTCGCGAACTATCCCGCGGCGCTCGCGATGCTCGGCGATGGCTTCTTCATGCGCACGCCCGACGAGTTCGCGCCGCTCCTCGGCCCCTGGCAGACGACCGAGGACGGCATCGCACCGGTGGCCGCGTGGCGGAGCGAGGGTGCGCCTGTCGCGATCCCGACGTTCATGTACGGCGGCGTCGCGCGCAGATCGGCCCCCTGATCGCGTCCACGCGTGACATCACCAGTTCTCGGCGAGGACGGCGACGGCGACGGCGCAGTGCGCTACGCTCGCGCAGACCTTCTCATGCTGAGCCAGGCTTCCTCGGAGATGCTGATCCTCGTGGTCCTCGACATGGAAGGCAGCCTTTCGATCGACGAGCTCCGCGAGCACCTGCCGCCGGGGGCTGCGCCTCACGTCTTCCGGCTGAGCGACTTCGGCGCACCCGTCATCGCCCGTACGGGCCCGCGGCCGCACGGGGTGGACTGGCCCGCGGTCCGGCGCGCGGTCCTGGCGCTGGTGCAGGCGGTACGACTCGAGGCGGGGGACCGGCGAGTACACTACGTGGTCCACGGCCTGACGCCGCTGCCGGTGTTCGCCTACCTGGGGCTCCTGCTGTCCGCCTGGGCTGCCGTCACCGTGATCAACCGCCGCAAGGACGGTACGGTCGATGTTTGCCCCCTGCAGGGGCTGCGGGTCAGCGGCGAGTTCTTCGATATCGTCGAGGGGATCAACCTGGAGGCACCCGTCACACGCTCGGGCCGGGTGGCGGTGTTTGTCTCGACCGGCGATCCCCCCCGAGGCGGCCAAGCTTCGTCTGTTCATCGAGCGTGGCGGTGACGAATTTGCCGGTCTGGTGCAGGTGCGCACCTCCGCCGTGCGGATGCTCGACCACGAGAGCACGGTGGCGGCGGCGGACGAGCTGGCGCGGCACCTCTCCCTGGTGCCCAGCGCCTACCCCTTCCAGAAGGGGATCGCGCTGTTCATCGCGGGACCGACACAGCTCGCTGTGGCGGCGGGCCGCGCGGTCAACCCGACCATCATCACGAATGTCTGGATCGCCCACCGCGGCGGCGAGGGGCCGTCCGGCCATGACCTGGCGTTCGCGGTCTCCTCTGCGCAGCCCGCGATGGATGAGACTCCGGCACCGGCACCGGCGGAGCGACCGCGGATCGAGGAGCTGCGAATCACCGGCTTCCGGGCCTTCGAACAGGCCGCGCTGCGGATGGACGACTTCACCGCCCTGATCGGCAAGAACGGTGCGGGAAAGAGCACGCTCCTCGATGCCTTCGCCTTCCTGCAGGAGGCCGTCACCGATTCGCTGCGGAATACGCTGGACCGGCGGGGCGGGCTGGCCGAGCTGCGACCTCGGCTGGCGCTGGGCCACACACCGGCCCCCCAGGGGCTGGGCCTCGCCCTCGTGATCGCACTTCCCCCCGCCACCCAGACGGAATCGCCGGCGGTGGCAGCGACGGAGTCCTCGACCCCGAGATGGCGTCGCGCCCTCTACGGCTTCCGCCTGACCACAGGCTTCGAGGGCGGGCTGCAGATCGACGAGCAGCTCCTGCTGCCGCAAGGTCCGGGCTTCCGGCGCCTTGCCGGACGAGTGGAGTCTCCCGTGACCGCGGTCGCGCAGACCTCGGTCCCCCGTGATGGCCTGCTACTACCACTGGTCGCCGGTGTCATCCCCGCGTGGCAGGCGATCCTGGACGCCGTCTCCCGGATCCGCGTGTACACGCTCTCCGCGGCACGGATCCGTGCCTCGACGCCGATCGGCGGTGGCATCGCGCTGGATCGCGAGGGAAGTAACGCCTGCGACGTGCTGGTCAGGCTCGAGGGGGCACGCGCGGACAAGGACTGGATCATCGATCACCTGGCGGCCATCACGCCGGGGATCGTGGACGTGGAGGTGGGAACGAACAGCGGCCGGCGCATGCTGTACTTTGACCAGCGGCCCGATGCCGGCGATGAGCCCGCGCGGGGACCGAGCCGGTTCCACGCCGGCGAGATGTCCGACGGAACGCTACGTGCCCTGGGCATTCTCCTGGCGTGCCGCCAGCGGCCCGCTCCCTCCCTGGTGCTGATCGACGAGATCGAGGACTCGATGCACATCGGCGCCCTGCATGTGCTCCTGGACGCGCTGGGCGCCACGATCGACGATCGTTGCCGGGTGGCGGTCACGTCCCACAGCACCGAGGTCCTGAGCCATCGGCTGGTTACCCCCGATCGCACCCGCCTGATCGTCTGGCGCGACGGCCACAGCGGCATCTTCGATCTGGACCCCGGATCCCGGGCGTCTGCGGTGCCACCTGACACCGTGGGCAGCATCCTGCGCATCAACGGCCTCTACCCTGCCGACGCGCCCACCATCGCCCCGGACCTGTTCACGCTGGAGGAGGGCAGCGAGTCGTGACGCCGACGATCGTGGCGGTCGTCGAAGGCCGCGGTGATCAGGCGGCGATCGAAGTCCTCCGACGAGTGCGAACAGCCCACGTACCGACCTCGTGGAGAGAAGCTGGGCCCCTGGCTCCTGTCCCGTGCCACGGCCATCGTCGGCCACATCCCGGTATCCGTCGTGGTCGCGGATCGGTGCTTCGAGTCCTGGTTCTTCTCTCCGCCGTGCCAGCAGGCGCTGCAGGAAGCGAGGCTGTTCCAGGGAACAGATCTCGCCGCCGCGGAGCATGCACGAGGACGCTGGGAGAGCCGGCTGCGGTCCCTGATGGGGCGCTCCTACTCCAAGGCCACGGACCAGGTGAAGCTGGCCGCACACCTGCCCCTCGGTGGAGATATGACAGGCGCATCGAGGTCGTTCCAGAAGTTCCAACACGAGCTGGCGAGGCTGTGTCGTGTGGTGTCTCGCAGCGGAGAGGGCGCGCCGCCCAGTGACAGTGCACGCGATGGATCCTGACGCAGACCCGCGATGCCGCCGGCTACATCATCGCGGCCAGGATCTCGCTGGCCTTGCCGCGCAGCCGGTGCTGATAGAGCTCGCTCACCGGCGTGTCCTCGAGGTTGATCTCCACGCTGACCGCGCCGGCCGCGACCGCGATGCGCGGCAGGTCCGCGGCCGGATACACGACCCCCGAGGTCCCGATGCTGACGATCAGGTCCGCGTGCTCGAGCGCCTGCCCGGCCCGCTGCAGGACCCGGTGATCGAGCTGGTCCTCGAACCAGACGATGTCCGGGCGGAGGTACGCGCCGCACGTGCAGCGTCGCGGCGCCATCGGGACCGTGGTGTCGTCGCGCACGAGGCGCTCGCGGTCGCAGCGCACGCGCCATAGCGAGCCGTGCAGCTCGATCACGTCACGGCCGCCCGCGCGCGCGTGCAGGCCGTCGATGTTCTGCGTGATGATCGCGGTGGCCGGCTTGCCGCGCTGGACCTCGCTGATCGCGTCGTGGCCCGCGTTCGGCGCGCACGCCGCGACCGCCGCGCGCCGCTTGTCGTGGAAGTCCCACACCTTGTCGGGATCGCGATCGAACGCGCGCTGGCACGCGTAGTCCTCGTAGTTGTATTCCTTCCAGAGCCCGCCCTGGCCGCGGTACGTCGGGATCCCGCTCTCGGCCGACAGGCCGGCGCCAGTGAAGAACACGATCCGCTCGAAGTCGCGAAACCGGGGCGTCGTCATCACCGCCGAGCATAGTGGATAACGTCGAACGCCGCGGTCAGGACGGCGCCTCGAGGTTCGAGCGATCGGCTCGCATCCCCGAAGCTGGCGCGTCCATCTTGTTATTCGACCGTAGTCGAATAATTATTCGATCATGTCTTCGGAGGACTATCGCCTCAGCTTTCGGGAAGCCCGGGACGTCCTCGCGCGGCGCCTGGCCGAGCCTGCCCCCGGGCGGATCCAGCTCCTCGCCGGGCCGCGCCAGATCGGCAAGACCACCTTGCTCCTCGAGATCGCCGCACACCACGGAAACGCAGCGATCTACGCAGCCGCGGACGGCCCCGAGGCGGCGGTGCCAGGTTTCTGGGAGAGGCTCTGGGTGCAGGCCGAGGAGATCGCTTCCCGGGAGGGAAGGGCCGTGGTCCTCCTCGACGAGGCCCACCTGCGGAAGGACTGGGCCAGCCACCTCAAGGGCGAGTGGGATCGCCTGCGTCGCAGAAAGCTACCGGTTCATGTCGTCGCCACGGGGTCCTCCGCGCTGCGGCTCGCGGCGGGCTCACGCGAAAGCCTCGCCGGTCGGTTCGAACGCATCACCCTCACGCACTGGTCCGCCTCGTCCCTGGTGGAGGTCTTCGGCGTCCCACCCGCGGAAGCGTCCGAGCTGCTGGTCACGATGGGTTCCTACCCCGGAGCCTTCGAGTTGCGTGGTGACCGCGCGCGCTGGTCGGCCTACGTCCGGGACGCCATCCTCGAGCCCGCCATCGGGCGCGACATCCTTGCGCTGGCGACCGTCAGGAAGCCGGCGCTGTTGCGCCAGGTGTTCGGCGTGTGCGCGTCGTCCCCGGCGCAGATCGTCTCGCTCCAGAAGATCCAGGGCCAGCTTCAGGATGCCGGGGCCCTCGAGACCATCGCCCACTACCTGGCGTTGCTCGAGGATGCCTTCCTGGTCGCGGCGCTCGGCAAGCACTCCGCGCGTCCGGCGCGCCACCGCGCGGCGCCACCGAAGCTCATCACCCTCAACAACGCGCTCGTCGCGGTCGTCGATCCGCGCGGGATTCCCGATCGCTCCACCGACCCCAAGCGCTACGGAGCCTGGGTCGAGAATGCCTGCCTCGCCCATGCCTGGAACGCGGGTCAGCGCGTGAGCTACTGGCGCGAGGAGCCGCTCGAGGTGGATGGTGTGCTCGAAGGCAGCTGGGGCTCGTGGGTCATCGAGGTCAAGACGGGATCGATCTCCCCCGCGGATCTCGCAGGCATCGGCGAGTTCACACGGCGCAACCCCGGCTTCCGCTCACTCGTGCTCTGCGACGAAGCAGCCCGCGCGACGGTGGAGCGCGCCGGCCTTCCTGGGATGGCATGGAGAGAGTTCCTGCTCCATGGGCCGCCCGGAATCGACCCTACCGCCGCCCCAGAAAAGCGACGTTGATGAGGCTCGTGGGCCGCGCGTCACTGGGCGTTCGGCTCGTTGCCGACCACCCGCGCTTCGGGCAGCTCCTGAGGGGCACCGCCCGTCGGCGCGGCGCCGTTGCGGTTGAACACGAAGTACAGCACGCCGCCGATCGCGAGCACGATCCCGACGATGATGCTCTCCCTGGGGTGCTCGTCGATCTGCGCGTACGCGATCCACGCCGACAGCGCGATGAACGCGATCGGCGTGACCGGATAGCCGATGGTCTGGTAGGGCGCCCGGTTGCCTCGCGCGCGCATCACGAACAGCGCGCCGACGGTGAGCGCGGCGAAGATCGCGAGCGTGAAGCCGACGAACCGGATCAACACGTCGGGGTCGCCGACCATGACGAACAAGCACCCGAGCACGCCCTGCGTGACCACCGCGACCGTCGGCACCCCCCGCCGGGAATACCAGGCGAGCGGCCGCGGCAGCGCGCGATCGACCGCCATCGCCGAGTACACGCGAGGCCCGGCCATCACCATCGCGCTCACCGCCGAGACCAGCGCGAGCGCGATGACCGAGGTGACGAGCTGACCGGCCGTGTCGCCGAACAGCGCGCGCGCGGCGATGTCGCCGACCTCGAACACCGGGCCCGAGCCGTTGACGCCGCCCAGCACGTCGGACGGCACCGCGTAGAAGAACACGAGGTTCAGGAGCAGGTAGAGCGCCATCACGATGCCGGTGCCGAGGAACAGCGCGCGCGGCAGCGTCTTCTCGGGCTTCTCGATCTCACCAGCGATGTACGCCGCGGCGTTCCACCCCGAGTACGCGAAGCTCACGTACATCAGCGCGATCGCGAAGTTGCGCGTCCCGAGGTTCGACAGCCCGCCGTTCTGGGACGCCAGGTGGGACCAGTCGCCGTGCCCGACGAGCAGGCCGCCGCCGATGAAGCCCACGATCAGGAGCACCTTCGCCCCGGTGAACGCGGCCTGCACCCAGCCGCCCAGCTTGGTATCGAACGAGTGCAGCGAGGTGATCGCCAGGATGAGGACGATCGCGAGGATCTGCTGCACGCCGATCGTGACGTTCGCGAGGTGATGACCGGCGATCGTGAGCGAGAGCTTCGCCCACGCGTCCTGCGACTGCAGCGCCGGGAACAGCTTCGAGACGTAGCGCGCGAACGCGAGCGCCGCGACCGCGATCGGCGCCGAGAACCCGGCGGTCAGCGAGACCCAGCCGCTCATGAAGCCGACCGCGGGGTGATACGCCTCGCGCAGGTAGACATACTCGCCGCCCGCCTTCGGCATCATCGCGCCGAGCTCGGCGTACGCGGCGGCGCCGCACAGCGCGAGCACACCCCCGACGACCCACGCGAGCAGGATGGTCCACGGATCGTGCAGGCTGGCGGCCTGAAAGCCGGTGCTCGTGAACACGCCGGTCCCGACCATGTTCGCGATCACGATCGCGGCCGTGATCAAGAGCCCGAGCTGACGGCGCGGGGGCGTCACGCGGCTCCCCTAGGCCGGGCGCAGGTTGCGATCGAGAAACGCGAGGGCATCGCGCCAGCACCGGCGCGCCGCGGGATCCCAGACCAGAGCGTGAAATGCATGAATGCCGCCGGGGTAATACCGCGCCTCGCACGGAACGTTGAGCGCGGCGAGGGCTTTTTCGAGCCGGCGGGTGTCATCGAGCAGCGGATCGCGCGTCCCGACGGGGGCGAAGAACGGCGGTAGCGGACGGTCCCACCAGGACGCACCCGCGGCGCCGGGCGGGACGGCCCGGCCGGCTTCCTCCAGCATGCGCAGCGGGTCAGCGAGCGCGGTCGTCGGCCCCGGCACGGGGGAATGCCCATGCAGGTACGACGCGCTGGCGTCCCGGATCATTCCATCGATCCAGCGCGGCAGCCGCTTGCGCTGCGAGAATCGCTCGGGGCGCGAGACCTCGAGCATGGCGCAGAACGGCAGCACCGCCCGGGGGACGAGGCCGGTGTCGAACACGGCGCGCGCCCAGGGCTCGTCGCGGCGCCGGCACGTGGTCAGCGCGAGCGCCGTGATCAAGTTGCCGCCCGCCGACTCCCCGGCGACGGCAACGCGCGCCGGATCGCCGCCCAGCTGCACGATCCTCTCCGCGAGCCAGCGGTACGCCGTGCAGGTATCTTCGAGCGCCGCCGGATACGGGTGCGCGGGCGCGAGCCGGTACGAGATGTTGACGACGAGGTAGCCGAACCGCGCGAACACCAGGCCCATCAGCCAGTGCGTGTCCTTCGACAGCAGGTGAAACGCGCCGCCGTGGACGTAGAACACGACCGGCCACGGCCCCGGGCGATGCACCGGGCGGTAGAGATCGAGCCGGTGCCAGCGGGGATCGTCGCCGTAGATCACGTCGCGCTCGACCTCGATGCCGTGCCGCGCCGGCCGGGCCGCCGGGTGCATCGCGCCCAGCGCCGCCAGGCCCTGAAAGAACGTCTCCGCCGCCAGCGAGCGCGCGCGGCGCCACAGCGTGTCGCGCCAAACCTGCGATGGCGGCGCCGGAGCCGCGGCCGAACGCCCGGGCGTCGCGGCGCCTGGATGCGTCGCGAGGGATCGCCGTCCCGGGGGCGGGCGGCTCACTGCACCGCTTGCAACGTGACCTTGGCCGTTCGCCGGTGGCCCTGGTTATCGACCGTGACCTCGACCTGATCTCCCACCTTGTGGGCATCGAGCGCCTTGTACAGATCGCTGAGGTGGTGCACCTCCATGACGTCCACCTTCACGATGACGTCCCCCAGCCGCGCCCCGTTGGGCTCCTGCTTCACGCCGCTGATCCCGGCTTGCTCCGCCGCGCCGCCGGACACGACCCCGAGGACCACCACGCCGTCGATGCCCTGCTGCATCGCGGTCTGATCCGAGAGGGTGTTGATGCCCAGGCCCGGCCGCGTCAGCTTGCCGTACTTGAGCAGCTGCGGGACGATCGTGTTCACGCTGTCGACCGGGACCGCGAACCCGATGCCGGCGTTGGCGCCCGACGGCGAGTAGATCGCCGTGTTGATCCCGATGAGCCTGCCCGCGCTATCCAGGAGCGGCCCGCCCGAGTTGCCGGGGTTGATCGACGCATCGGTCTGGATCACGTCGAAGATCGGGTGCTGCGTGACGCTCTTGATCTCGCGGCCGAGCCCCGAGACCACGCCCGTCGTCAGCGTTTGATCGAGGCCGAACGGGTTGCCGATCGCGAGCACCGTCTGGCCGACCTTGAGCGTGGCGGACTGGCCGATCGGCAGCGGCAGGAGCTTCTGGGGCGGCGCGTCGATATGGAGCACCGCGATGTCCTTGTCGGGCGCGGTCCCGACGATCGTCGCGGGGTACGTCGAGTTGTCGTTGAGCGTGACCGACGCGCGATCGCCGTTCGCCACCACGTGGAAGTTCGTGACGATGTGGCCGTCTTGATCCCACACGAAGCCCGAGCCGGTGCCCTGCGGGATCTCGCTGACGTCGAGCGTCATCCGATCGCGGTGGGTCTCGAGGCTGGTGATGTGGACGACCGAGCGCGAGAACTTCGAGAACACGTCGATCGTCGCCTGCTCGTTGGCGCCGAGCTTGTCGTCGGGCCGCTGCGCCACCGGCCGGGGCTCGAACGAGACGTAGTGCTGGATCTGCCGGCGCTGCTGGATCACGGTGAACACCAGGGCGCCAGCGACGAGCAGCAAGAGCACCGCGAGGACCTTGGTCATCCCAGATTCGCGGTAGGGCGGATTTGGCTCTCGGGTCACGGGGTAGAGCGATTGTGGCATGGCTTTAGCTCCGCGAGGACTACCGGCGTACCGCTAGCGATATTCCCGGCCCCCGCGCGCCGGTTTTCGGGCGCATGCGACGCCGATCACGCCCCGCCCGCCTGCCGCGCCGGGCACCCGGCTCCGATCAATGATGATGGGCGAGGAACTGCTCGGCCTCGAGCGCGGCCATGCACCCCGAGCCGGCCGCCGTGATCGCCTGGCGATACTTCTTGTCTTGCACGTCGCCGGCCGCGAACACGCCGGTGACCGACGTCTGGGTCGTCCCCGGGGTGGTCACGACGTAGCCCTGATCGTCGGTCGCGAGCTGGCCGCCGAGGAACCGGGTGTTCGGGACGTGGCCGATCGCGAAGAACAGCCCGGCGGCCTCGACCGTGCGCTCGGCGTTGGTCTTGAGATCGACGACGCGCACCGCCTCGACGCCGGCCCGGCCCTCGACCGCTTGCACGCGGTGCGACAGCAAGAGCTCGATCTTGGGGTTCTTGCGCGCCCGGTCCTGCATGATCGCGGAGGCGCGCAGCTCGTCGCGGCGATGCACGATGTAGACCTTCGAGGCGAACTTGGTGAGGAAGCTGCCCTCCTCCATCGCCGAGTCGCCGCCGCCGACGACGAACAGCGGCTTGCCGCGAAACACCGGCAACGCGCCGTCGCACACCGCGCAGGCCGAGACGCCCTTCTGCCACAGCTCGGTGTCGCGGGTGCCCGGGATGTCATCGCGCTTGGCCGTCGCGCCGGTCGCGATGATGAGCGCGTTGGTCGAGCCCTCCTGCTCCTCGGTCCAGTACCGGAACGGCCGCGCCGATAGATCGACGCGATCGACGGTCTCGGTGTAGATCCGCGTGCCGAACCGCGCCGACTGCGCGCGGAACCGCTCGCACAGATCGGGCCCCTGGATCCCCTCGGGGAAGCCGGGGAAGTTCTCGACGTCGGTCGTGGTGGTGAGTTGGCCGCCGGCTGCGATACCGCCGGCGAGGAAGCCTTCGAACAGCACCGGCGCGAGGTTCGCGCGGGCTGCATAGATCGCGGCGGTATGAGCGGCAGGGCCGCTCCCAATAATGACGACGTGCTCGGTCATGGACGGTTAGGTCTAGCAAGTGAACCGACCACGTTTCAACGCCGTCCGGCGCTTGTCGCAACGCGGCCGGGCGTGGATCCTTGGGGTGTATGGAGCTTGCTAGCCTCGCGCAACTCGAGCGGTCCCACCGTCGTCACGATCAGGTGATGGCGGAGCTCCTGGAGGCAGCACGGCGCCTGGCGGCAGGCCGCCCCGACGACGGCGACCTCGGCCGGGTCCGCGACGCCGTCGCGTACTTCGAGCGCGCCGTGACGCGGCACTTCGTCGACGAAGAAGGCTCCGTGTTCCCGCGGCTGTCGACCCGGCGCCCCGAGCTCGCCTCGGCCCTCGCCGAGCTGTCGGCCGACCACCCGGTACAGATCGCCATGCAGGCCGACGTCGCCACCGCGGCGCGCGATCTCGACGGCGCCTCGCGCCCCAACGCCGGCAAGACGCTGCTCGACGCGGCGACCCGGCTGGCCGAGGCCCACCGCGCCCACGTCACCCGCGAAGACCAGATCTTCGCCGGTGCGCACGAAGCGCTCACCGCGGAAGACGACACCGAGATCGTCGCCGAGATGGAGACCCGCCGCGGGCGAGAGGACGGCGGCGGTGGCGGCGGCGGTGGCGGTGGCCGAGGTGGCGGGGGTGGCGGTGGCCGAGGTGGCGGTGGCGGTGGCGGTGGCGGTGGCGGTGGCGGTGGCCGAGGCGGCGGCGGCGGTGGCGGCGGCCGTATGCAAACAGCGGCTCAGGAGGAGCCGCCCGCGAAGGCGCCGGCCCCCCCGACGTCGAAATCAGCCCCGCGTTCGAAGAAGCCAGCTGCGACGACCAAGCTCACCGCCAAGCGCGCTGCGGTCGCGGCGCACAGCGGCGCCAAGCGCGCGACGAAGCGCCCCGCGACAAAGCGCCCCGCAGCGAAGTCCGCCAAGCCGGCCAGGCCTGCCACGACGCGCAAGCGCACAGCGACCAAGCGCCCCGCAACGAACCAGCGCGGCAAGCGCTGACCGTCCGCTGCATGGCCGCCCGCCGATGAACGGATCAGCCGCCGCCAGCCGGTGGCTCGGCCTCGATCTCCTCGTCAAGCTCGCGCCACAGGGCATCCAGATCGAGCGTCAGGCCCTCGCATCCCGGCACATCGATCGTCCCTTCGGCGGTGTCGAGGGCGTGAACGTAGTGGCCGTCCTCACCGAGCTTCAGGATCTCGAGGCTCCGCGCCTCTGGATCGATGAGCCAGTACCAGCACACGCCAAAGGCAGCATACTCGCGTAGCTTCTCGATGCGGTCGCGACGACGATCACGCGGATCGGGCGAGATGACCTCGATCATGATGTCGGGCGGGTGTCGCATCGCCCCGCGCCGGGGCAGCTTGCGGTCCCGCGTCAGGAACACGGAGATATCGGGCTTGCAACCACGCCGCGTCGAGAGGGCATACTTCGCCTCCGAGGAGAGCACGCGTCTCCCGCCCCGGCGGGCCCAGGTGAGCAGCACGTACAAGAGCGCGCTGACGATCACCTCGTGTGGACTGTCTGCCTCCTCTTCCTCCTGCAGCAGACCATCGACCAGCTCGCCCGGCTCGTCCTCGCCCATTTGCTCCCACTGCTCGGCGGACATCGGCCGCCCGTACGGAGGCTCGAAGGATGGTGCATCGAGGGCCACACCAGGGATCATGTAGGAGGATAGGCCGACTAACCACCGAGCTTCGACTCCGCATCCCGATAGGCGCGGAGGACCGCCTCGAGCCGTGCCTTGCGGAAGCGGCCGGGTTCGCCGCGATGGAGCGCCTTGCCTGCTTCCGAGACCAAGGCATCGACAGGCACCTGATCCGCACCTGCGGGAATGAACTTCAACACCTCCTCGAGCGCCGCGACCGCCCGTCCGATCTGAGAGCGCGCCTGCTGACGAGCCCGCTCGTCGAGGCCGCTGACGCTCGCCGGCACCGTACGCGCGGCGGCGTCTGCCACCGCGAGGTACTGCCCTGCATCGATGATCTGCGATGGCCGGGCGCCACCGAACTTGCTGCCAGGAGCGATCTCGGGATCCAGGGCGAACTCGAAGCGGCGTGCTGTCGCACATCGCGGACACGGCCCGTCGTAGACCGCGACGAGGTCGTCGCCGCGCGACTCGAGGCGGTGCTCGGTCGGTCCGTGCGTGTCGCCGCACGCGCACGGGTGGAGCTCGATGTAGAGGTGACATTCGGCGCTGGACCGCGCGATCATCATTCGTGACACTGTAAACAGAAACACCTCGCCGCAGTGAAGTTGACCGGTTGGTGAACAAGCTGCCGCCGCGGGAACGCCAGCGCGCGTGTCCGCGTTCTCCGGGGTGCCGCGAACCGGTCAGCTCCTCTGCGGCGGACCACTCGATCGTGCGACGACTACCAGTGCCGCTTGGGTCGCCGGCGCTTCCCGCGAGACGGCGCAGGTGCAGCCCCGGCAGCCGGGCGATTCGACCACTCGCGTGGCTGTGAGGGCTGCCGTTGCGGTGGCGCCGCCGGCTCCCGCCGCTGATCGACTTGCCGCGGTGGAGGCTCCGACGACTGACCCGATCGTCGAGCTGGCTCCGGCTCCGCGTACGCCGCGCGCGGCTGATCCTGGCGCGAACGTGGCGGCCCCGAGCCTTGCGGCCCCGACCCCTGGTACCCCGAGCCTTGCCCCGAGCCTTGATATCGCGAGCCCTGAGGCCCCGCCCTCTGCGGTCCCGAACCCTGGTACCCCGAACCCTGCCCCGAGCCCTGCGGCCCCGAGCCTTGCGGCGAGCGGTTCGGCCATTGCTGGTCCTGCGATCGCGGGTTCCCTGGTGGTGGTGCGCCGAACGAGCGTCGCTGATCGAGCGGTGATCCGTTCGATCGGCGCGGATCCTGCTGCGACCCCGACTCGGAGCGCGGCGGCCCGCTCGGCCGTCGCTGATCTTGCGGCCCTCGCGGATCCGCTCGTCGCGGGTCCTGGGGCGACCGGCTCTGCGGGCCACCACCGCGCCGCGGATCCCACCGCGGCTCCGGGCGTGGCCCGCGCCACTGGTTGGGCCCGCCGCCGCGCGCCTGCGGGGGCGGTGGAGGCGGCGGCACGAACTCGCGGGTCAGCTCGCGGCCGACGTACGCCCGCCAGATCGCGCGCCCGTCGTGCCGGTGCACCGCGAGCGACGGATCGAAGCCCGACACGAACCGCACCACGTTGTCGAAGTCGCGCAGGAAGAAGAACTCCGCCCGCGAGCTGTGCACCGCGGAGACCACCTGCGGGAAGTCGATGATCGTCGGCCCCTCCGCCGCCGCGAGGATGTTGTACGGCGACAGATCGCCGTGGATGAGATCGCAGCATAGCATCGCGATGATCTGCGCGACGAGATCCGCGTAGACCCCCACCGCCGCCGCCGGCTCGATCGCGACATCGATCATCCGCGGCGCCGGCCGGCCCTCGCTGTCCTTCACCAGCTCCATCAGCAGCACGCCCTCGTAGAACAACACCGGCACGGGGACCCGCACGCCCGAGCCGACCAGCTTGTACAGCGCGTCGGCCTCGGCCGACTTCCACGCCTGCTCCGCCGCGTCGCGGCCGAACCGGCCGCCGCTGTCCATCGCGCGCTGCGTGCGGCTGTTGCGGACCTTGCGGCCTTCCTTGTAGTCCGCGTTGTTCTTGAAGCTGCGCGTCGATCGGTCCTTGTAGACCTTCGCCGCCAGCACGTCGTCACCGCGCCGGACCAGCGAGATGTTGGCCTCCTTGCCGCTCTTCAAGCGGCCGAGCACCTCGTCGATCACGCCATCGGCGAGCAGGGCATCGAGGTGGTCTGTCATCGTCGGTGGCGCGCCGAGTGATAGCACTCAATCGAGCGCGAGAGGGTGGTCACGGCCCGGCGTGCGCGCGGCACGCCCCCGAGAGGTGCTCCGCCAGGAAATCGCGCAGCAGGGCTACACGATGGGGCACGTGACGCGCCGCGTGCGTCAGGAGGTGCAGCTGGATCGTGGTGCTGAACAAGGGCAAGATCGGCAGGAGGGCGCCTGATCGGACGTGGACCGCCGTGGAGAACGCCGGCAACAGCGCGATCCCCAGCCCGGCGAGCGTCGCGTCGACGACGAAGCCGAGGTGATCGGCCGCGACGCTCCCGGTGACCGAGACCGCCTCGACGCCGCGCGGGCCGGTCAGCTCCCAGCGGTCGACGCCGCAGCGCGCCAGGATGACGTCGTGCTGCGCGAGCTCGTCGAGCTCCCGCGGCTGCCCCCGCGCGGCGAGGTAGGACGGCGCGGCATACAGGTGGTGCGCGGTCCCGCCGATGCGCCGGTCGACGAGCGACGAGTCGGGCAGCCGCCCGAACGCGATCCCGAGATCGGCGTGCTCGCCGACCAGCTCGGCCGCCCGCGCGCTCGCGGCGAGCTCGATCCGGATCTTCGGGTAGGTCCGCAAGAACACCGCGATGACCGGCGCGAGCGCCGGCGCGAAGTCCGGCGGGACGGCGATCCGGATCAGCCCGTGCGGCTCGCGGGCGGCGTCCAGCGCGGCGGCGGTCGCTTCGTCGAGACCGGCGAGCGCCTCGCGCACGCGCTCGAAGTACGCCCGGCCGACATCGGTCAGCGCTACCCGGCGCGTGGTCCGCTCGAGCAAGACCACGCCGAGATCTTCCTCGAGCTTGGCGACGCTGCGGCTGACCGAGGACGTCGGCAGCCCGAGCGCGGTGGCCGCGGCGGTGAACCCGCCGGCTTCGACGACCCGAAGAAACGTAGCAGCCCGGTTGAGATCCATATCCTTGCCCTGGCGACAATAATGCGTTGCACGTTCAGGGACTAGTGTCTTTGTAGCAACGATCTATGGTGCTGTCGATGGGCGCCCGTCGCGCCCGAGGAGCTCCCATGTCGGTTCGATCCAAGGTCCCTCTGGTCACGCGCACGCTGCTCGGACTCGCCTTCACGGTGTTCGGGCTCAACTTCTTCGTGCACTTCCTGCCGCAGCCGCCACCGCCCGCCGCCGGAGGCGCGTTCCTCGGCGCCCTGATCACCGGCAAGATCGTGAACATCATCAAGGTCGTCGAGATCAGCGCCGGGCTGCTCCTCGTCGCCAATCGCTTCGTCCCGCTCGCGCTCACCCTGCTCGCGCCCGTGGAGATCGGGATCCTGGCCTACCACGGTGTGTTCGATCCCTCCGGGCTCCCGCTGATCGCGCTCCTGATGGCGTTGACGATCTATCTCGCCTGGGCCCACCGCGCGGCGTTCGCGCCCATGCTGCGCGCGCATGTGGAACCCGCGGTCGCCGACGTGGTCACGCCCCAGACCGTGACCACCTGGTGAACAACCTGGCCCCGCGGCGAGCTCCGCAACCGGTACTAGCGCTTGCGGTTCTTGTTGCCGGGGGACTTGTGGCCCCCGGACTTGTGGCTCCCGGACCTGTTGCTCCCCCCGGACTTGGTGCCCCCGGACCTGTTGTCCCCGGACTTGTTGCCCCCGGCGGGGGTGGCGGCATTGTTGCCGGAGGATCCGACCACGAGCTCGGGCTGGGCGACGAGCTCCGTGTCGCCCTCCTCATCGATCACCCCCCCGCCGCCGGCGTTCGCGCCCCTGGCGGCCGACTTGCCGGCCAGCGCGGCCTTGGCTCGCTCGGCGGCCTCGGCTTCCGCAGCCTCGACGTCCTCGCGATCGCGCTCCGCGCGGGCCCGGGCGATCGCGGCGTTCTGGCGCTCGACCTCGGCCACCTTGTTGGCTCCCTGTTTCTGCTGCGCCGCCTCCTCTTCCTGGAGGAGGCGCCGCAGCCGCTTCTGGGCCTCGCGCGAGGTCGCCGCCACGATGTCGGCCGGTGCCCCGGATCGGAGGATGCGGATCGCGGCGTAGACCGCGACGCCGAACGCCAGGATCGAGCTCCACTGCGCGAAGGTCAGGCCGACGTAGCGCGGATCGGTTTCTTCGGGGCGCAAGAAATCGAGGAAGAACCGGACCGGCGCGTAGAGCACGCCGGTCAGCACGGTGACAAACCCCGCCGGCATTCGCTTCGACGGCCGGAACGCGAGCCAGAGGATCAGGAAGTTGACCGGCACGAGGTAGAGGAACTCGATGAGGCCGAGGTTCCACGCCCGGATGATCTCGCTGGTCCCCGGATAGGTCTCGGCGAGGTGAGCGAACGTCTTCCTCGGATAGTCCATCGCGAGGAACGCGTACCAGCGATCGGCATCGACGGCGGCGCCGATGTGATCGCTGACCACGGTGCAGCCGATCCGGCCGATCGTGAAGGCGGGCAAGAGGCCCACGATGGTGATGTCGGCGAACAGCCGCGCCGGCAGCCGCTTCCACCACACGTAGAGGGAGTACCCGATCGCGCCACCGATGAAGCCGCCGTACGACGAGATGCCGTCCCAGATCCTGAGCGCCAGCGGCCAGTTCGCAGGCCACAGGCCCGTCGGCAAGAACCCGGGCCACCAGCTCGAGGGCTGGATGATCGTCGTGTCGCCGATCTTGTCCCACTGGTACGCGATCATGTCGAACTCGTGCGCACCGAGGAAGCCGCTGACCATGATCCAGGTCAACAGGCCGCGGATGTGGTCGTCGCTGACGCCGTGCCACTCGGCGTAGCGGCGCAGCGGGGTGGCGCCGATCAAGACCCCGATCGCGACGATCATCCCGAACCCCTGGATCGGAATCCCGACGTTGAGCGCGCCGAGGTGGAAGTACGGCAGGCCGGCGGTGGCCGCGGTGGTCCCGGCCGACATCAGGAGGGCGAGAGCGTACATGCGCCCGTGAGCCTACACCACGGCGAGCGCCGCGCTATGCTCGCGGCGTGATCTGGGAACCATTCATTCTCGCACTGGTGCTCGGAATCATCGTCTCGGCGGGCTTGTACTTCGCCTATCTCTGGCCTTCCGTCGAGCCGGTCGAGGACCACCCGGCGGCCACGAGCCCGGCGTCACCGTCCGCGGAGGCCGTCGCCCCCGCACAGGCCGTCGCCCCCGCACAGGCCGTCGCCCCCGCACAGGCCGTCGCCCCCGCAGAGGCCGTCGCCCCCGCACAGGCCGTCGCCCCTGCAGAGGCCGTCGCCCCCGCACAGGCCGTCGCCCCCGCACAGGCCGTCGCCCCTGCAGAGGCCGTCGCCCCCGCACAGGCCGTCGCCCCCGCAGAGGCCGTCGCCGCGGACCCTTCCTCGTGACCGGCCGCACGTTGCTGCTGTGCCTGCTCGTCGCGGGTGCGCCCGCCGTGGCCGACCCCCAACCGGCGCCCGGTCACGCCGAGCGCATCGAGTATCACGACCCCGCGACCCCGCCGGCGCGCGGACCCGCGCATGCGGCGGTCACGATCGAGGTGTTCCTCGTACCCGGCCCCAACATGCCGGCCGGGGGGCTGCGCCTGCTCCAGCAGCTGGCCGACCGTCACCCGGCGCGGATCCGGCTGATCTACCGGATCCTGAAGAGCGGGTCCTCGCTGCAGGTCCCGAGCGCGGCGCTCGAGGCGCACGCCGAGGGCAAGTTCTTCGAGATGATGGACGAGCTCGGCAAGACGCGCACCGCCCTCAAGAAGGAGGACCTGCTCGAGCTGGCCCGCAAGATCGGCGTCGATCCGCAGCGCGTCGCGCAGGCGACCCAGTACGAGCACTACCGCGAGCTGCTCGAGGCCAACCAGCGCCGGTTCGAGCGCCTGCACCCCGGCAACACGCCGAGCATGCTGTTCAACGGCAAGCGGACCAGGATCGGGCTGGGGACGTTCACCCCGACCACGCTCGAGGAAGAGTACGAGGCGGCCTACGATCGCGCCCTCGACCAGCTCGAGCGGGGAGTCGCGCCCGACCAGCTCGCCCAGGCGTTCGATGACGAGGCGATGTCGTCCCTCCAGCCGGTCGTGATGACGGACAGCGCGCCCGACGATGACTCCGACCGATCGACGCCCGATCATCCGCTCGCCACGCCGCCGCTCCAGCTCGACGGCCTGCCGTCGTTTGGCAAGCCCGGCGGCGCCACCACCGTCCCCATCGTGGTGCTGTGCCGCCCCAACGACGCGGCATGCAGCAACCTCCTGCGGGTGGTCGAATCCGAGATGCGGCTCTACCCCGACGACGTCCGGATCGTGTGGGCGCCGTGGTTCGACGTCGGCCGCGACGATGCCGCCGCGCTCACCTTGCTCGGGGATGCCGCGCTGTGCGCCGAGCAGATCGGCTCGAATCAGGGCGAGCTCACGACGTCCCCGGGATGGGTATGGGTCAGAGAAATGTACACACAGTCGGGCCGGAACCACGGCAAGAACCTGCCCCCCGACAAGCTGATCGATGCGGTGGCCGGCAAGCTCGACGTCGACACGCGCGCGCTCTCGGCCTGCCGCGCGACGATGGCCAGCGCGACCCTTGCGTGGATCGCCGCGGCGAGGCACGCCGGGGTACCTCGCGCGAACACCGCGGTGGTGATCGGTGGCAGGATCTACGATGGGTTGACCGACCCGGCGCTGATCCATGCGCTGGTCGAAGCCGAGCTCGCCCCCGGCGTCCTCGGATCACTCGCGCGGTGGCACACAGGTAAGTAGCTGGTTTGACCGTCGGACCGGCGCGTGTTACCCGAAGAAGGTGGAGCTGACGTTCGCCGCGGCGACGGATATCGGTCGGCAGCGTACGCACAACGAGGACAACTTCCTCATCGACAAGAAGCTCCGGCTGTTCCTCGTCGCAGACGGCATGGGCGGGCACGCCGCGGGCGAGGTGGCGTCGTCGATCACGGTCCACGAGATCCGCGACGCGGTGTTCAACAGCCGCGAGCTCCTCGATCGCTACCGGGTCGATCATCCGGGGGTGCAGAGCTACGAGATCCTCCAGGTCCTCGAGCACGCGATCCAGGCGGCGTGCTCGGCGGTCCACACCCGCGCGCAGGCCGAGCCCGACAAGCGCGGCATGGGCACCACGGCGACCGTCCTCCTGATCGCCGGCGGCGGCGACCACCTGCGCGGCTTCATCGGCCACGTCGGTGACAGCCGGGTCTACCTCGCGCGCCAGAATCAGTGCCACGTGCTCACCGAGGACCACTCGTTGATGAACGAGCTGGTCCGCCGCGGCAAGCTGAACCGCGAGCAGATCGAGAGCTCGCCGTACAAGCAGTACAAGAACGCGGTCACCCGCGCGGTCGGGGTCTACGGCTCGGTCGAGGTCGACACCTTCGACTTCGACATCCTGCCCGGCGATCGCTTCCTCTTGTGCTCCGACGGCATGTACGCCTACGTCGACGAGGACGAGCTCCCCAAGCAGCTCGCGGAGGGCGAGGTCAAGGAGGTGCCCAAGAAGCTCGTCGAGCTGGCGAACACGGGCGGCGGCCACGACAACATCACGGCGGTCGTGGTCCGCGTCGGCGAGACGTCGTCGACCGAGCTCGTGCCGCGGACGACCGAGGTCTCGCTCAAGCTCGAGGTCTTGAAGGGCATGCAGATGTTCCGCTACATGTCCTACAAGGAGCTGGTGCGGGTCTCGAACATCGCCGAGATGACCGAGCTGGCGGCCGATCAGGTGATCTTTGCCACCGGCCAGCCAGGCGATGCGATGTACGTCGTGCTGTCGGGCACCGTGCGGCTCGCCAAGAGCGACACCGTCGTCGCCGAGCTCACCCGCGGCAATCACTTCGGCGAGATGGCGCTCGTCGATCGCTCGGTGCGATCGCTGACCGCGACCGCCATCGAGAGCACGCGGCTCGTCGTGATCCACCGCAAGGACTTCTACGAGATCATCAAGCGCGAGCCCGCGCTCGCGACCAAGATGCTGTGGAGCTTCGTGCAGGTGCTCGGCGCGCGGCTGCGCAAGACCACCAACGATCTGTCCGATGCCCTGCACGGAGATCGCCACGGCCAGGAGACCGAGGCCGAGAACTTGTTTCAGGACTGACGGGGCCGGACCGCCAGGCCCACGTGGCCGCCGGAGGCGACCCGACCGATCACGCGGTGGGTGCGTGGCAGCGCGCGAGCGTCGCCGTGATGGCGTCGCTCGTCAGCCAACGCGGCGAGGCGATGCCGGACCTGGCGAAGTCGTAGGCTTGGTCGTCACGGGGCCCGACTTGGGAGGGGCCGAGGCCGGCTTGACGGGCGCCGCCGCCGCTGCGGGTGGCACGGGCGCGACCGCCGCTGGGGGAGGCGGACCACCGGCCGCATCCTCCGCACCGGCTTCGTCGTCGGTGTCCTCTCCCTGGTTGGCCGCCTCGAGCGGCGGATCATCGGACGTGACCGCGTGGACCGCTTCATCCCAGGCGATCTGCGGGCCCTTGCTGTCTCGAACTTCGCCGCGCTTCTGCGTGCGGCGATCTTCTTTTTGCTTCGCGCGATCCTTGAGGTCGGTCTCGCGTTGACGTTTTGCGAATGTGGCTTTTCGATTGGCCATGGGACCTCTCGGGTTGTTGGTCCGACAGCATAGCCGAGAACACGCCAAGCGGTAGTTCTGTGATACACAGCGAAACGATCATTCAGCGCCGAGCCTTGCGATCACCTCGGGAGGTGCTTGCACGAGCTCGATCAGGACGCCTTCGCCCGACCGCGGCGACGGGCCGTCGCCCTTTGGGTGAATGAAGCAGACCTCGTGACCGGCGGCGCCGCGGCGGATCCCCCCCGGCGTGAAGCGCACGCCCTGCCCGGTCAGCCAGGCGACCGCGGCGGCGAGATCGTCGACCCACAGGCCGATGTGGTTGAGCCGCGGCTCGGCAACCTTGGGGCTGGCCGCGGGATCGATCGGCTCCATCAGATCGATCTCGACCCCGGCGATCGCCAGGATGTCCTCGTCGACGTTTTCGCGCTCGCTGCGAAATGTCCCGACCGCCGGCACGCCGAGCAGCTCGACCCACAGCCGGCGCAGCGCGGCCTTGCTCGGACCGCCGATCGCGATCTGCTGCACGCCGAGGATCCGGAACGGCCGCGTCATCGCCCGCGTCCCTGGCCGGCCGACGCCGCGCGCACCTCGGCCAGCGTGCGCAGGCCGGGGCGCGGTGCGTTGACGAGGATCGCCATGTTGCCCGATGGATGCTGGTTGTCGCGCATCAGCTGGTGACACTCAGCCGTCTCGGCAAACGCGAACACCCGCGACATGCACGGATCGACCTTGCCGGCGATCACGAGCTCGTTGGCGCCGCGCGCCTGCGCATCGTTGGCGAAGTGCGAGCCCTGCAGCCGCTTCTGGCGCATCCAGTGGTAGCGCAGATCGAGCGTGGCGTTGTAGCCGGTCGTCCCGGCGCAGATCACGATCATGCCGCCGGCCTCGCATACGAAGCACGAGGTCGGCAGCGTGGTCTCGCCGGGGTGCTCGAACACGATCGCCGGGTTCTGCTTCTCGCCGAGCGCGTCCCAGAACGCGCTGCCGAACCCCCGCGCCCCCTTGAGCCACAGGCTGTACTCGATCTCGTCGGACCACCGCGGCAGCTTTCCCCAGTGCGTGAACTTGCGGCGATCGATCACGCCGACCGCGCCCAGCTGCTTGCAGAACTCGTTCTTCGAGTCGCCCGACACCACGGCGACCGGCCGCGCCCCGGCCGCGCGCGCGATCTGGATCGCCATCGAGCCGAGCCCACCGGCGCCGCCCCAGACGAGGATCGGATCGCCGGCCGCGACGGTGTTGGGCGGCCAGCCGTGCAGCATGCGGTACGCGGTCGCCGCGACCAGCATGTACGCCGCCGCGGCCTCCCAGGTCAGGTGCGGCGGCTTGGGGAGACACTGATGATCCTGGACCTTCGCGTACTGCGCGAAGCTGCCCCAGTTGGACTCGTAGCCCCAGATCTTCTCGCTGGGCGCGAACATCGGGTCCTTGCCGGCGACGACCCACGGATCGTCGGGATCCCACATCCCGCAGTGCACCACGACCTCGTCACCGACCCCGACGCTGGTGACGGCCGCACCGACCGCCCACACCACGCCGCTGGCATCCGAGCCGCCGACGTGAAAGCTCTCGCGCTCGCCCTTCTTCTGGCGCGCCTTGATCACGTCGACCGGGATGCCCATCGCCGCCCAGACGTTGTTGTAGTTGACGCCCGCGGCCATCACGTAGACCAGCACGTCGCGCGGGCCGAGCTCGGGCAGCGCGATCGCCTCGAGCTTGAACGCGTCGCGCGGCTCGCCGAACCGCTCGGCGCGGATCACCTGCGCGAGCATCTTCGGTGGAGTGCCCCCGAGCTCCGGCACGTCGCCAAGCTCACGGACATCGGTGGAAGCATGAACAAGGGCGCTCGACACGATGCGTTATCCTACCCGATCTGGAGGCCTCCTGACCTGGCAACTCACCAGGATCTCCCGGGATCCGGGAGCGGTGCGGGGGCCGCCTTACTCGACGTTGTCGGGCTCGATGAAGCTCCACCGGACCTCGGGGATCTTCGCCTTGAGCGCACGCTCGAAGGCGTTGATCGCCTCGACCAGCGTATCGGTGTCCATGCCCGAGCGAAACTTGAGCTTGGCCGCGACGACGATCTCGCCCGGGCCTTGCTGCAGCGTCAGGACGTTCAGGACGCGCTCGACGTTGGGATCGAGCTCGGCGAGCTCCTCGAACGAGCGGAGCAGCTGGGGATCCGCGGCCTCGCCGACCAGCAAGCTCTTGACCTCGCGCGCGAGGAACGTCGCGACGCCGACCAGCACGCCGCCGATCGCGAGCGAGCCGATCGCGTCCCACCGGCTGTCATCGGTGATCTTCGCGAGCCCGACCGCGGCGAGCGCGAACACGAGGCCCAGCACCGCCGCGCTGTTCTCGCCGAACACGACGATCAGATCGGAGTCCTTGGTCTCGCGCAGGTAGCGTAAGAACCCCGTGGTGCCGCGCCGCTTCGCCATCGTCTTGATGTTGCCGAGCGTCGACCAGCCCTCGAGCACGAGCGAGAGCAACAAGATGACGAGGGCGACCGTGATGTCCCCCACCGGCTCGGGGGTCTGGATCTTGTGCACGCCCTCGTAGATCGAGAACACGCCGCCGCCGAAGAACAACAGCAGCGCGACGATGAACGAGTAGAAGTACATCGCGCGCCCGTAGCCGAACGGGTGCTGCCGGTCGGGCGGCCGGCGCGTCGCGCGCACGCCCTTCAGCAGCAGCAGCTGGTTGCCGCAGTCGGCGAACGAGTGCAGCGTCTCGGCGAGCATCGCGCCCGAGCCCGTGATCGCCGCGGCGACGCCCTTGGACGCGGCGATCACCACGTTGACCACCAGCGACTTGACGATCTCGCCGGTCGACTCCGCCGACATGGCTACTTCATCACCTTCGACAGCGCGCGGAACTCGTCGGAGCCGGCGCAGCCCAGGAGGTCGAACACGCAGGTCTCGGTGGAGGTGATGATCGCGCCCGCGCGCTCCATCAGCCGGAGGCCGAGCTCCCAGTTCATGCCCGTGCGGCTGCACACGGCGTCGGCGCAGACGTGGGCGGCCCAGCCGCGTGCCACCAGGTCGCGTGCGGTCTGGTAGACGCACACGTGGGTCTCCATCCCGCAGACGATCCATTGATCGCGGCCCAGGGTGGGCGCCAGCGCGGCGAACGCGGGCGCCGCCGCCGCCGAGAACTCGAGCTTGTCGAAGCGGTGCACGAGCGCGACCGGCGCGAGCGCGTCCTCGATCGGCTTGGCCGTGAGCCCCAGGCCCCGCGGATATTGCTGGCTGACGACGATCGGCAGGCCGAGCCGATCGGCGGCCGCGATCAAGATGCCCGTGTTGCGGACCACGCCGGCGACGGTGGCCTCGGACATCGCCGGCACCAGCCGATCCTGGATATCGACCACGAGCAGCGCCGCGCGGCCGCGCGACAGCCCGGCGATCACGGCGCTCCCGGGCCGGCGTTCAGCGTCGTGAGCGCGTCGGCCAGCCGCTGCCGCCGCGCCTGCTCGTCGGCGAGCCGGCCCTTCTGCTCGGTGACGACGTCCTCGGGCGCCTTCGCCAGGAAGTCGGCATTGCCGAGCTTGCGCTCGAGCATCGTGATCTCCTTGTCGGCCTTGGCGATGTCCTTGGCGATCCGCGTCTTCTCGGCCGCGATATCGATGAGGCCCCCGAGCGGCATCACGATCTCGACGTCCGCGCCGACCACGGCCTTCGCGGCATCGGCCGGGACGGGCTTGCCGGCGTCCGCGCGGGACACCGTCGCGACGACCTTCGCGGCGCGCTCGATGATCGCGAGGTGGTCCTCGATCACGGCGCGCTGGCCGGGGCTCCCGACGCGAACCTCGACGGCGATCGACTGGGCGGGCGACACGCCGTAGGTCTGCTTCAGCATCCGGCACGCCACCGTGATGTCCTGGAGCAGCCGCATCTCGGCCTCGGCGGCCTTGTCGATCCACGAGGCATCGCTGCGCGGAAACACCGTGATCATCAGCGAGCCCGGGAGCTGGGGCGGCTTGGGCAGCTTCTGCCAGATCTCCTCGGTGACGAACGGCGAGAACGGGTGCAAGAGCCGCATCGTGGTCTCGAGCGCGGTCGCGAGCACGCCTTGCACGACGTGGCGGCGCACGTTGCGGGCGGCGTCTTGCTCCTGATCGGGACTCGTGTACAGGTGCGGCTTGGCGACCTCGATGTACCAATCACACAGCTCGTCCCACACGAAGTGGAAGATCGCGTTCGCAGCGTCGTTGAACCGGAACGACTCGAGCGCGCCATCGACCTCCCCGACGACGGCCTGCAGGCGCGACAAGATCCAGCGCTCCGCCATCCCGAGCGCGGCCCGCCCGGCCTGGGTCGAGAGCTGGGCCTCGAACCGCTCCGGATCGTAGCCGTCGAGGTTGATCAGCGCGAACCGCGACGCGTTCCACAGCTTGTTGATGAAGTTGCGATACTTCTCGACGCGATCGACCGACAGCCGGAGCCGCTGCGTGGTGTTGAGCGCCGCGAGCGCGAACCGCAGCGCGTCGGCGCCCATCGCCGGGATGCCCTTGGCGAAGTTCTTGCGGATCGCACGCTTCAAGATCTCCGGATCGACCGGCGACTTCTCGAGATCGATGCGCTCGAGCAACTGCTCGAGCGTCGCGCCGTGCACGATGTCGAGCGGATCGATCACGTTGCCCGTGGTCTTGGACATCTTGTCACCGTTCTCGTCGGTGACCGTCGAGGTCAGGTACACGGTGCGAAACGGCACCTTGCCCATGAGGTGGAGCCCCATCATCATCATGCGCGCGACCCAGAAGAAGATGATGTCGGGCGCGGTGACGAGGACGTTGTTGGGATAGAACGTCGCGAGGTCGCGGGCCTTGTCCGGCCAGCCGAGCGTCGAGAACGGCCACAGCCCGGAGGAGAACCAGGTGTCGAGGATGTCCTCGTCCTGCGTGATCGCCGCGTTGCCGCACGAGCCGCACTCCGTGGGGGCCTCGCGCACGACCATGATCGTCCCGCACCGGCAATGCCACGCCGGGATCCGGTGCCCCCACCACAGCTGGCGCGAGATGCACCAGTCCTTGATGTTGGTCATCCAGTGCATGAACGTCTTGGTCTCGTGCTCCGGCACGAACCTGGTCTTGCCCTGCTCGACGGCGGCGATCGCCTTCTCGGCGAGCGGCGCGGCCTTGACCCACCACTGCTCCATCAGCATCGGCTCGATCACCGCGCCCGAGCGCTGGCTGCGGCCGCGCGGGACCCGGTAGTCCTTGACGGCGCCGAGCGCGCCGGCGGCCTCGAGATCCGCGACGACGGCCTTGCGCGCGTCCTCGACGGAGAGCCCGACGTACTGCTCGGGGGCCGGCGCGCAGATCCGGCCCTTGGCGTCGATCACCTGGAGGATCGGCAGCTGGGCGACCTGCGAGACCTCGTAGTCGCTGGGATCGTGGGCGGGCGTCACCTTGACCGCGCCGGAGCCGAACGCCGGATCCGGCCACGGCTTGCCATCGCGGATGAGGTCGATCGCGACGATCGGGATCCGCCGGCCGGTCAGCGGCAAGATCACGTCCTTGCCGACGAGGTGCTGGTAGCGCTCGTCGCTCACGTGCACCGCGACGGCGGTATCGCCCAGCATCGTCTCGGGCCGCGTCGTCGCGACGATGATCTCACCGCCGCCGCCGGCGAGCGGGTAGCGCAGCTCCCACAGCGAGCCGTTCTCCTCGGCGGTCTCGACCTCGAGATCCGACACCACGGTCTCGCTGACCGGATCCCAGTTGATCATCCGCTTCGCGCGGAAGATCAGTCCCTCCTCGTAGAGCCGCACGAACGCCTCGACCACCGAGCGGTTGGACCGCTCGTCCATCGTGAACCGCTCGCGCGGCCAGTCGAGCGAGAACCCCATCAGCTTCTCTTGCTCGCTGATGCGATTGCCGCTGCGCTCCTTCCAGGCCCACGCCTGACGCATGAACTCGTCGCGGCCGAGATCGAACCGGGTCTTGTGCTCGCGGCGCTTGAGATCCTTCTCGAGCAGCACGTGCACCGCGATCGACGCGTGATCGATCCCCGGCATCCACATCGCGTTGAAGCCCTGCATCCGCTTCCAGCGGATCAGGACGTCCTGCAGGGTGGAGCCCAGCGCGTGGCCGATGTGCAGCGAGCCGGTCACGTTCGGCGGCGGGAGCGTGATCGCGTACGGTACGGTCGGGCTCGCCTCGTCCGCGTGGAAGAAGCCGTTCTCGAGCCAGAACCTCCGCCATCGCGGCTCGACTTCGGAAGGATCGTACTGCTTGGGGAGCGCCGACGACGTCGTCACGCCGAGACGCTAACACGGGACGCCCGTCCACGGCGGCAACGGACTCGTTCGTGGCTTCCCGGAGACCGCGAACACGCGCGGTGGCGTCCCCGACCGGGCCAGCTTGCTCACCGCCCGGTCAAGTTCACGGCGGCGAGGGCCTAGCTGCGGCGCGCCGTGAGGTCGTGCAGGTTCTCGCGGATGATCTGCTCGGCGAGATCGGGCACCACTTCCCACACGATCCGCTCGACCACCTCGGCCGAGAGCTTGAGGAGCGCGAGCAACTCCGGGCTGCCGGGATCGAGCCCGGCCGCCTCCGCCAGCCGGGCGGCCATCTTCGCGAGCGTGCGCTCGACGAGCACCGAGCGCTTGGTAGGCGTGCCGCTGACCATCGGTGCGCGATTGACCGCGGGTGCCGCGGGTGCCGCTGCTGCCGCTGCCGCGACCACCGGAGCGGGCGGTTGAGGCGCGGCC
>JAUKWE010083572.1:0-49038 GCA_032356425.1 Cumathamnion decipiens | reverse complement strand
CCCGCGCGAGCCAGGCTCGGGCGTGGGCGCCGCCCCGGCGGGGATCGGAGCGGCGGGGGCCGGCATGGCGGCGATCGGCGAGGTTCGCGCCCGGCGCTTGCCCTTGGGCTTCTTGTCGTCGGTCATCCGCCCTCCCGCCGGAACGGAGACGCCGCCAGGAGGCGCAGCGAGACGACCCAGATCACGGCGAAGATGGCCGCGGCGCTGGCCGCCGCGTACCCGACGCCGTACCAGGGGTGCTGGGCCAGGCCACGGGACAGCACCCAGTTGTTGATGATCGTGAACTGGCCGTTGAGCGCGGCGGCGCCCAGGAGGCCCAGCATCATCAAGAATCCCCGGGCCGGGGCGCTGCGGCGCGAGAACTTGGCCCGGCCCAGCACGTAGCCCAGGAGCCCGGCAAAGGACGCATGTGCGAGGGTCGTCACGACGGCCTGCGCCGCGCCGATCGACAGGTAGACCTCGTGGTGCTGGCCCGAAAGTCGATGGTAGTTGACCCACACCGCGAACCCGGTGCCGCAGGCCATCATGTAGACGATGCCGTCCATCGGCTCGTCGAATTCCCTCGACATGTAGATGGTGTAGCGAACCACCGCGTACTTGCACATCTCCTGCGCGAGACCGACGATCAGCACCGCGTGGAGCACGCGATCGAGCGAGAACGGCGACAGGCCCTGGCTCGCGAGGGCGACCTGCGGAGCGGCCTGGGATTGCACGAAGTCGGCGAGCGGGGCCGCGATCAGGGCGCCGAGCACACACACCCCGGCAACGAGCTGCTTGGGTTCGGGCTCGTGGCGGTCCATCAGGTAGAAGAACCCCAGCCAGAACACCGCCGGGATGCCAGCCATGGCGGCGGCCAAGAGGGGCCCGAGGTTCACCGCCTCGTTTAGCCCGGCGACCAGCTCGATGAGCCACGCGACCAGCACGAACCCAACTAGCCCGGCGATCAGCAGAAACTTGGTGCCGACCAGGGCCCGGGCTCGGCGGAGCGACCACCGCGGCCTTTGCATCCTGGAAATTCTACGCTGCCCAAGCTTTGCGCGGGCGCTCCCCACCCCTAGAATCCACGGCATCCGTTCTTGACTGGGTCTATGGCGAAAAATCGAGGCACCGACGCACAGTTGCTGACCATGCACGAGTTGGCAGCGTACCTACACCTCGACGAGATGACCGTCTCGAAGCTCGTGATGCAGGGCAAGATCCCCTCGCTGCAGGTCGATCGGCAGTGGCGCTTCAAGCGCGCCGCGATCGACGAGTGGATCGAGCAGCAGCTGGTCGGTGACGACGAAAACTTCGCCGACGTCCCCGACGGCATGAAGCTGCCGCTCGAGGATCTGGTCCCCGATCAGGCGATCATCACGAACCTGCGCTCGCGGACCCCGGTCGGCGTGATCGAGGAGCTCGCGGCCCGCGCGTACACCAATGGCTGGCTGTCGGACAAGCCGTGGTTCGTCGGCGCGGTCGTCGAGCGCGAGTCGCTGGCCTCGACGGCGATGGACGGCGGCGTCGCGTTCCTGCACACGCGGGCCAAGGACAAGGGCAAGATCGCCAGGCCGTTCATGATCGTCGGCCGATCGTGGGAGGGGATCATGTTCGGCGCCCCGGACAACAACCCCACCTACCTGTTCTTCTTGCTCGGCCTCAAGTACGACCGCCTGCACCTGCCGATCCTCGGGCGGCTCGCCCGGGCGCTGCGCAACCCGGCGGTGATCGCCAAGCTGCGGTCGCTGAGCTCGCCCGACCAGCTGCGCGCGCTGTTGCTCAAGGAGGATGCCGCCGTGCGCCTGGGGCACGCCCCCGAGATGCAGGAGCACGCGGCGTTCAAGCCCAAGCTCGACCGGACCCTGCGGCTGCGCGCCATCCGGCGGTTGCAGTCGCAGAAGCAGGCCGAGATCACGACGGCGGAGAAGCGCGCGGCGGCGCTCGACGAGTCGCTGCCGAAATCGGCGCGGGCGGCCAAGGCCGCGGCCGCGAAGGCGGCCAGGGCCGAGGCGAGGGCCGCGGCCAAGGCCGCCGGCAAGCCCCTCGGTAAGTCCCCGCCCGCCAAGAAGTGATCGGCCGGCGCCGGGGCGCTGTCCACGCGGCGCGGGTCGCCGCCCGCGTCACGCCGGATCGCGAAGTGGCCAACCGGGCGTCGGCGCGGTAGGTTCGCGGCGATGCGGAGCGCGGTCATGGCGGTCATCGCGGTCATCGCGGTCATCGCCGTCATCGCCATCCTGGGCGTGCTGCTGGGCGCGTGCCAGCACAGCGATGTCTCGCGCGAGATCGGCGCGCGCTGTGACGTGTCGGCCGAGTGCGATGAGCGCTGCCTGGCCCCGAGCCTCGACTATCCGGGTGGGTTCTGCACGATCGCGTGCAACGATCGCGGCGGGTGCCCGAGCGGAACGACCTGTGCCGATCACGAGGGCGGCGTGTGCTTGTTCGAGTGCACGAGCGACGCTGATTGTGCGTTCCTCGGGGCCGGCTGGCCGTGCAGCGCCGCCGACCTCCACGGCGGCGGTATCAAGGTGATGGTGTGTCGCGGCAGCTGATCGCGCTCGCGCTCGTGGTGGCCGGTGGCGCCGCGCACGCGCAGCCCGCCGCGCCCGCCGACGATGACCCCGGCGACCAGGGCATCGCGGCGGAGCTCGGCCTCACCGGCGGTGGCCGGGTGACGCCGGGCGGGCTCAGGATCACCGGCCATTACCTCTACCAGCTGTCGGCGCGCGACTGGTTCGACGGCACCGCGGGCTTCACGTTCGGGTCGGGACGTGCGGCGTGCTTTCGCGATCGGCAGGACGCGCTGGTGTGCAGCCACGGCCTCGCCGATGGATCGGGCATCGAGATCTCGGCCAGCATCCGCCGGCTGTTCGCGCCGCAGGGGGCGTTTCGCCCGTTCGCCCGGCTCGGCCTGGGCCTCGGCCTCGTGCGGTTCGGCGACGATGATGTCTCGGGGTTCACGATCCCGCTGCACGGCGGCGGTGGCGTGCGCGTGAGCGTCGCGCCGTCGATCGCGATCGTCGCCGAGGGCGATCTCGCGCTCGGGTTCGGTGACTTCAGCCGCGGCCTGGGGCTCGCGCCCCAGCTCGGCCTCGCCGTCACCGCGGGCGCCGAGTTCCGGTTGCAATGACCCACGGCGAGGGCGCGGGATGACCCGGCGTGGCCGGGGGCTTGCGATCGCCGCCGGCGCCGCCGGCCTCGCGGTCGCGGTCTACGCCCTGTGGGCGATGCGCATGCCCGCGCGGCTCGCGCGACGATCGTCGACGAGCTTGGTGGTCCGGGTCACCGATCGCGGCACGCCGGTCGCCGCCCGGGTGCTCTTGATCGACGCCCACGGCGCGCCGCTCCACATGGGCAACCTCGACGTCTACGGCCGGCGGCAAGGCGCGGCGGCCTGCGTGATCGCCCCGGGGGTCGTCGGATCCTGGGACGGCTTGATCCTGGGCTACGGCACCGGCGAGGTGCCGGTCGGCATCGATTCCTGCGTGCCGTCGCCGGCGATCCCGTACGGCCGCTACCGGGTGGTCGCGTGGCGCGGCATCGAGTACGAGCGCTTCGAGGGCGAGGTCGATCTGTCCGAGGGCCGCGGCCAGGTCGCGCTGGCGATCGCGCTCGACCGCGCCTGGACGCCGCACGGGGTGCTCGCCGCCGATCTCCACGTCCACGCGCGGGCGTCGAACGACTCGACGTTGCCGAACCCGCAACGCGTGATCGCTCAGGCTGCCGCCGGGATCCAGGTCGTCGGGCTGTCGGATCACAACGTCAACGGTGATCTCGATGCCGAGATCGCCGAGCTCCACCTCGATCAGGTGATCGCCTCGATCGCGTCGGACGAGCTGACGTCGGACCAGCTTCATGTAGGTGTATATCCCGTACAGGTCACGCGGGGCGCGCCGCGCGGTGGTGGCCCCGCGGAGGTGGCGATCGCGCATGCCGGCGCGCAGCAGCTGTTCGCGCTCGCGCACGCGATGCCGGGCCATCCGATCGTGCAGCTCAATCATCCACGGTTTCGCGTGACCTCGCTCTACGACGGCGCGGGCTGGAACGGCGTGACGTGGCCGCCCCCGTTCCCGCTGGGGTTCGACGCCGTCGAGGTGCTCGCCGGCTACACCGCGTTCAACGTCCCCGGGGACCGCCGGTTCGATGACGGCGTTCGGGATTATTACACCCTCATCGATCATGGCCACCTGATCACGCCGCTCGGCAACAGCGACACCCACGATCTCAACTGGGTGCTCGACGGCACGACGCGCAATTACCTCTACGTCGACGATCCCCGGCTGTCGCCGTTCGACGAGGCCGGCGTCATCGCGGCGATCCGGGCGCGCCGGGTCGTCGCGACCAGCGGACCGTGGCTCGATCTCGAGGTCGCCGCGGCCCAGGGGGCGACGCCGACGGTCGGGCCGGGCCAGGCGCTGCACGCGAGCCACACCGCCTGGGTCGATGTCACCGTGTCGCAAGCCCGGTTCGTCCGCGTCGATCGGATCCGGATCACGGTCGGCTCGCCGGCCGGACCCGCGCTGGCAGAGACCGTCGACGTGCCCGCGAACCAGCGCAGCTATCACTGGGCCGGCGCGATCCAGCTCGGCGACGCCGACACGTGGATCGGCGTGACCGCCGACGGCGATACGCCGCTGCCGCTCGAGCAGACCGGCTCGTACCAGAAGGACAAGTGGAACCGCCCCGGCGTCACGCCGTTTGCGATCGCCAGCCCGGTGCTCATCGATGCTGATGGCGACGGCCACTGGAAGCGTGGCGATGCCGACCTCGTGCTCCGCTGAGCCGATCGCCACGCCCGACGTACGCTACAGGTGGACGTCGGGGAGGCAGACGCCGTCGAAGCCCACGAGCCCTTGGGGAACCGGCGTCCCGGCGGGGCGGTGCTGGCACTTCTCGGGGTACGGACATCCGCGGCTGCCGTCGGTCTTGCATACGCCATTCGGCTTGGACCGGTCGGTCGGCGCGTTAGGCCCCAGCTCGGGGAAGCATTTTCCAGTGACACGGTTACAAGCCTGTCCACTGAACGCATTGCCACATAGATCATCGGGATTCGCGCCGCGGTTGCAGTCCGCGCTGGCCTCCAGCTGCTGGCACCGCGCGCGGTCCATCCCCAGCTGCGCGAGCAGCACGTCGGCGGGGGTCGTGAAGGAAGTGCCGTCGCTGAGCACGAGGGGCTCGGGCTTCACCTCCCAGAAGTTCAGGCGCGTGGCCTGCGAGTTGGGCATGGAGAAGGCCCCGCAAACCACGGCCGGTAGACCCGCCTCCAGGAGCGATGAGGGGGACTCAAACAGGTTGTAGATCGCGAGCGTCTCGCCCGTGGGGCCGGTCTGCATCGCCAGGTGGCAGGTCTCGCAGTTCGGCTTCACCACCTTGTCGAACAGGTCGCGGTGCGCGTCGGTATCGTTCCATGCCGGGGGAAACCATTGATTCTTGCTCACGGTGTTTGGAACGGCGACCTGGCCACCATACAGGCCATCGACCATCTGGCGTTGAGCCGGCGTCAGCGGCGAGTGCGTCGACAGCTCGTTGATGATCCTGATCCGCTCTTCCTGATCCGCGCGCGTGACGCCGGGCGTCTCGGAGAACACCACGACGTTCGGGTCCATCGGCAGGAAGCGGGCGAAGAGGGCGAGGTGTTTATCGCTGTCGTAGGAGCCACCATGGCAGTTCATGCAGACCTGCGGTACCGGTCGCGGTCCCAGGGTATCGAGCTGTGCCCACTCCCGACGATCACCATCTCCGTTATATGTGTAAAACTGTACCTCATAACCGGGAGCGGCCGAGGGCCGGTAGGTAATACACACTGTATTTTTCGCGTGTAGACCCTCCGCGGCCAACCGTAGCGAGTTGTTGGTGTCGCGGAACGCGGTCCCGTAGTTGGTGACGTAGCAACCAATCCCCGTTAACCTGGTTTCCGTCACGTCGGTCCCGTCGTCGAACAGGCCGCAGCCGAGCTCGCGGCCAAGCCCCAGCTCGTTCTTGTTGTAATAGACGACCGCCCCCGAGCGGAGCCGATAGTCCGTGAGGGATTCGCCCGGCAGCCGCGCGGGGATGTTGAATGCCTGCTTCCACGCGTCGAGCGTGAGCGGGGCCGTCTGCTTCGGCGCAGGGGGGGCTCCGTTGAAGGGATCAGGGTAGTCGACGAGGTGCTCCGTCGTGTCAGGCGAGCGGAGCGTGTCGTAAAATCGGCGCGCCTCGAGGATGACCGGATCCATGACCGGCCCGTCGCGGAGCGGCCAGCCGTGGTCACCCCAGTTCAGCACGAGGCCGTTGTTCGAGGTGTAGCTACGCTGAAGCGCTATAGGTACGATGGGTACGGGATTCGGCTCTGTCGCGGTATCAATGCCGCAACCAAGCGCGCTCAACGAGCCAGCGATCGACAACCCAATCCGGAGCAAACTCGATCCTCGCATCTGCATAATTTTCCCCCTCAGCCGTGTCATCTCCAGCTATCGCAAGATCGCCAACTCGACTTCTCGGCCTGTGTGCCGACCCTTGGCAGGAGCCAGGATCGTCCCGCTGTCGGATTCCCGCGATGACAGGGCGTGCGCATATTCGCACCGTGATCGAGTTTTTCAAGGACCATGGGCAGTCCATGAGGATTTGTTCGGTGATTTTGCGGAAGCCCGCATAAGCGATGCGGAGTGGCGCGGACCGAGAGCCAGTTTGCGTTGCAGCGGCGCGCGGTTATGACGTGCAAATGTCCGCGGTCGTGGCTCGTGAATGTGGGCGAGCACACGCGGCGATCCGCTCGTGCGCCTCAGTTTTGTGAGATAACCGCTCCGCGGCTACTCTGTTTTTTGGCGGGGTAGATTGGCCATACTCAGCGTTGCCGGGCCGGATCGACGCTGGTGACCTCGTGAGAGAGCCGACCTGACTGTGTATATTGCTATCGCGTGCGAGACCACACCGTCGAGCGCATGCTGGTAGGCGGGCTCACGACGTGGTGATTCAACAGGATAGTTCAATGCAACACTGTGTTCTCTCGGTACGGCACTGGCAGGACGAGGGGCTCGTCCGCCGGGCGCGGTGGTGCGCGGCCCCTCGGTAATTACCTGATAAATCAGGGAGGTTCGACCTCCCACGCCGCGGAGGCCGAGGTCTACCTGGCAACGCCGCGTGGCAAGAGCACCCAGTATTTGCCAGGTCCGCCCATCCTGCCGCCGAGCTCGGCAGCCGCGGCATCGTCGCCCCAGTAGATATCACCGCGCACGGCCCCCATGATGCCTGCGCCGGTGTCCTGCGCGATCAACAGGTGGTGCCAGGTGCTGGTCACGCCTGCCTTGCCGGGGACGGGCACGCTGGCCTCGACCCAGATCGGGGTCGACAGCGCGATGAAGGCGCGATCGACCGCCATCGAGCGCTGGGCGGTCAAGATCGTCTTCTGGGAGCCGACGGCCCCGGGCAGCTTCGAGACCATGAAGAACACGTACGACGCATCTTGATCGGCGATCTCGTCGAACCGGGTGGGGTTGTCATGGAACCACCGGCGGATGCCCTGCATCGTGCCCTGGCCGGGCAGGAGGAAGCCGCCGCCGCGCAGGATGCCGCCGACGCCCTTGTAGGCACGGCCGTTCTTGCCGGCGAACTCGAGCCACACCGAGGTGCCGTCGTCGAGGTTGGCCTTGGCCGAGCCTTCGATCTGCGCGAACAGGAGATCGACCGGATCGTCGACGTACATGACCTCGAGGCCCCGCCTGGCGAGGATGCCGTTCCGGATCTCTGCGCGGGTGTAGTAGGGGACGAGCTCGCCGTGGTCCATCCGGCCCCAGACCCGGCGGCCGTGCGCGTCCTTGAGGAAGCCCGCGAGGTCGACCATCACGAGGTCGTCGGGGCGGCCGAGCACCGGGGTCTGAAACTTGCCGTGCCGGGTCTTCGAGGCATGGAGCTCGGCGACGTAGAAGCCGGTGAGCTTGCCGGTCGGGCCCTTCGTGCCGGCGGCGATGTACGGGACGAACTCGGCCTCGAACATCGCGCGGGCGGCGGCCGCATCACCGGGCGTGACCTTGGCGGCGGCCGCGCAGGCCTTGCGCCAGCTCCGCGCCTTGCCGCCGTGGCCGTCGGTGCCGACCGGCGCGTCGTCGGCGAGCGCGCGGAGCTTCTCGCAGGAGGCGAGGAATGACGGCACCGCCTCGGCGAGGTTGTCATCGGCCCAGCCGGGCAGCTCCTTGAACGCGACCTTGGTCAAGCTCAGCGTGTCGTGCGGCGCGGACGCGCCCTCCACGGCGCTGGGCTCCTCGGTGGTGCACGGGGTGGCCGTGGCCAGGCCCGCGGCATCGGGCGTGCCGGCGTCTGCCACCGCGATCGGGCCGGCGTCGGGCGGCAGCGGGGCCGCCATCGCGGGGCGGCGCGCAGGCTCCTGGCCGGCGGAAGGGAGCGGACCTGTCGGCGCCTCGGCGCCGCGACAGCCGAGGGCGAGCGCCGCCGCGAGCAGGGCCTGGCACAGCGGCCACGCCCGGTAGCGGCCGGGCACGCGAACGTCGGAGGGCATGGGGAGCACAGCAGGAACGCGCGAGATCGTGCGTCCATTCGCGGCGGTCGGGCGTTACTGGCTGGTAAGCGGGCGGATGAACACTTCGACCCAGTTCGAGTCCTTGTACTCTTCGGCCGGCAGGTTGACCACCCAGTTCGACATCACGAGCTGATCCTTGCTGAGCGCGGTGGCGGCGAAGAAGCCGTAGCCGCCCGGCCAGGGCGTGGTCCCGCCGGCGATCGAGATGTGGGCCCAGTTGCCGCCCGGTTGCTTGTGCGCGAGCAGCAGCTCCTGCGTGGTCGCGTCCTGGTACACGACGAACGGCCCGGCGCCGCTGGGCGACAGCACGATGCTGGCGTCATCACCGACGAAGTGAAACTCGGGCCTGGGCAGGCCATCGACGGTCTGGCCCGCGACGCGATAGCCATCGTCGATCACCTCGGGCAACGCGCCCACGGCATCGGTGATGTACTTGAGATCGTCGCCGGTGGTACCGACATAGGCGACGCTGACGACGCCCTTGGCGTCGATGGCGATCGACGGCGTCCAGCCGGCATCGGTGCCGTTCGAGCCGTCGAGCACCTTGGCGGCGGCGAACTGCCCCGCCTGGACGTTGAACTTCGCGACCTTGAGATCACCGCTTCCGCGATCGTAGTACGTGACGACCGGGGCCTGGTTCGGCATGCGCGCCGAGTCGATGAACAGGCCCAGGCCCTCGGGCAGGGGATAGATCATATCGTCGGGCGGGAGCGCCGCGGTATCGACGACCCACGTCTGCCAGTCCCCGGCGGTGCTCGGATGCGTGCTCTGCGCCGAGGCAAAGCGAACCTCGGCCCGGCTCCCGGCGCTGTCCTTCACGTGAGCGAGGTAGGCGATGCCGGGGCGTCCGTCATCGCTGCGCAGCGTGAGCGAGGTGTACATGCCGACGAGCGCGCCGCTGTCTCCGAGCTGGCCGGTGCCCATGTCGACGATGTGGGTCTGCCAGGTGCCGTTGACCTTCTGCGCGAACTTGAGCGAGGCGGTGTCGCGATCGAAGTACGTGACCATGGGCGTGCCGTCGGGGGCCACCGCGATGCTCGTGTACATCCCGACGTCCGGGCCGGCGACGTCGATGCCGCGGCGGATCTTCGAGCCGGGGATGCTCGGCGGCACGTCGGGGACGCCGTCGATCCACTCCCAGGCCTCGTCGGGAATCCGTCCACCGGTGGCCTGGGCGACGACGAGATCGCCGTACGACTGCGCGTAGGCCGAGACCCAGATCGTACCATCGGGAGCGACCGCGACGTCCGAGTACGGGCCGATGCGCCCCGGCAGGATGTCGTCCGAGCACACGCACATGTTGTCGATGCAGTACGGGAGCTGGCCCTTGTTGCAGAAGTCGGGGCTGCAATCGCTCACGAGCTCGCAGGATTGCGCCTGCGCCTTGGTGCCGCAGCTGCAGCCCGGCTGGAGCGACATCGCGACCGAGCCGCCGGTCCACAGGGCACCGGTGACGATGGCGCGGCGGATCGTGCGGCGCCGTCGGAGGGCCCCGACGCGCCCGAGGACCGCGCGAAGCCGCGACCGGCGGCGCCCGAGGATCGCCCCGCCGACCACGGCGACCAGCACGAGGCCCCCGGCGCCGGGGGTGCGCGCCGCACCGCGCGTGTTGCACGCGCAGCCACTGTCGCTCGACGGGCCGGGGGACGGCGCGACCAGCGCGATCGCCGTGTTGCCGGCCTCGTCCTTCACGAACACGGCGAGCTTGCCGTCGGCTCCGGCGTACGCCTGGGCCGCATCACGCCCCAGCTCGATCGTGCCCCCCGGGAACCACGCGGACTGGGGCGCGGCGCTCCCGGGCGTGCCGAACGCGTATTGCAGCGTGTGCTCGCTGACGATATCGAACGCCGGGATCTCGTAGGTGTCGCCGTTCCAGGCGGCCTTGTCGGCGGCGATCCGCGGCGCCACCGAGTCGATGATCACCGGGAACTCGATCGGCTCCGACACCGTGTGGTAGTCGCCCTTGACCCGCGACTTGAGGCCGATCGTGTACTTGCCCTGCCACGCGAACGCCTGGTCCTCGATCACCAGCGGGAGCTGGCTGCGCCACGGCCGCCACATGCCGTGGTCGAGCTGGTACGTCCACTCGAGCTCGCGCCCCCCGGTGTCGTAGGGGTCGACGTCGAACGTGACCCTGGGCAGGGCGCCGCCGGCCGCGTGCAGCAGCGCGCCGCGCACCCGGTCGGTCGGGGGGGTCACGACGCCCGCGAGCCGGGCGCGCCCCGTCGATGGCGGTTGCGTCGCCACCGCCGTGGTGTCCATCGCGAGGACGGCGCTGGACATCAGGGGATCGCGGCTCGCGAGCGTCCGCATCAGGGTGCTCGGGCCGAGCGAGGCGTAGAGCGCCAGGAAGTCGTCCTGGGTGGTCGTCACGTGCTTGATCGACAGGTTGTCGAGCGCGAAGCCGGCGAACGGCGGCACCGTGATCTCGGGCAGGTTGCCGAGCAGCGGCGTCACCAGGCTGAACACCGTCGGCAGCACCGCCTCGAGCTCCGCCGGCGTCTCCTTGACGAACTCGCTGTTGAGCACCTTGATCGTGACCTTGTCGGGCGAGATCCCGACGAGCGTGGGCTTGATCTTCACCGGCTGGCCCGCCGCCTGCTCGAACTCGAGGTTGACGCCGATGTTCATCGTCAGATCGAGCGTGAACGCCCGGACGTAGCGCTCGAACAGGAACGCGTAGAAGTCGACCTCCATGTGGTCGATGCCGATCGTGAGCGCGGGCGACGCGGTGGTGTTGTCGCCGATCGTGAACTCGATCGCGCGCTGCGGGCGGGTCACCAGCAGGAGCGGATCGTTGCCCCTGCTGGACGCGAGGTCGCCGAGCGAGCGCACGAGCAGCCCGATCGTCCCGACGTTGAGCTGCTTGGCGAAGCTCGTGCCGACGCTGAGGCACATCGCGCCCGAGGTCACCAGGTGGTGGCCGGCGAGCTCGAGCATGGTCCCCGACAGCCCCACCGCGACGTCGGCCGCCGGATCCGAGGGCACCCCGTTGAACTCGTTCGCGGCGTCGAGCAGGTACGTCGCGCGGGTTGGCGTGGTCGGCAGGCTGAACGGCGGGACGCTGAAGTTGGGCTTGGCCAGCGGCGGGACGCACCGCGCGGGCTCGCTCGACAGCGACGGCGACCGCGTCGACGGATCCCGATCGGAGTTGATCCCGGTGATCACGCCGACGCTGAGCCCGTTATTGCCCAGGTGGACGTAGCCGCCCGGCGTGATCCGCGCCTCCAGCAGCGCCTGGGTGGTCGGCGACACGCCCGCGAGCAGGCTGCCGACGTTCATCATCCCGACGAGGCCGAGCGGCCTGGGCAGGAGGCCCTGGATCAGGTTGTTGACCGAGGGGAGGATCAACCCCGCGACGAGGTCACTGGCGAACGCATCGACGATATCGCTGGCGAGGTTGCCGAGGTCCGAGACCAGACCGCACCCGGTGAAGGTGAGCCCCAGGCGGAACGAGTTGATGTTCGCGAGCTGGACCGTGAGCTCGCCGGTCGGCGGGTCGATGCCGAGCACGATGTCGAGGCTGCCGCCGAGGGCCTTCGACGAGACCCCCAGGGTGCACGCGAACCCGATTCCGACCACCTGGCCGTCGAGGTGGATCGAGGTCGAGACGCTCGTCGAGATCTTGAGGTTCAGCGTCTGCTGGTTGGTGACCGACGTCACCAGGCCGCCGGGGTTGAGCGCGGCGTTGACCAGGCACCCCAGCGGGCACGACACGCTGGGATGTCCGTCGCAGTAGTTCGCACCGGTGCCAAAGGTCGAGGAGGTATCCCCCACGCTGCCGTTCGAAATGCAGAAGCCGCTCGACAGCTGCTGGTTCAGGAGGCCCGGCAGGATCGACGTGAGCTTGTTGAACCCCTGCGGGGTCACCCGGATCTGCGCGCCGCCTTCGACGGTTTGATCGACGGGTAGCTTGCCGCCCGGGAGCGGCTGCATGGAGCCGCACGCGCCGCAGCCACCCGCGCCGCCGCACGCGCCCATCGCCAGGATGAACAGCGCCGACAGGATCAGCTTCAATCGAGTTGAGTGGATAAACACGATACAATTCCTCCTCGGTCGATCGTGTTCACGTATACCTGAATCAGGATCAGACTGGAACGTGCAAATCGCACCTAGCCCCTGAATTCGGTTATGGTTTTCTTACGCGGAGCGTCTGAGATATTTACATAGGTGGGGTCTGCCAGGCGACCGAAGCGGAGCCTGCCTCGGCTCTGGGTGGCCTACATCTGGGACGCATGGAATGCGTGTGCGGCGCAGCACAAGAGGTCCGCCCATCTTCTAATCTGAACGGAAATAATGTGAATTAAAAGAAACTGGGTATCTCGCGCATCCATGAGTGTTCGCTACCTGCCTACGCTCAACCACAGGAGGAACAGTGCACGACATATCCGACATCTCCATTCACTTCCTTCCGTCTCCCACGAGCCGCCCTGGGAGAACGCGGGCTCAGTTGACCTTGCGATCCCGATGCGCCCAGAACTTGTCGCGCAGGATCCGCCGCAGGATCTTGCCGCTCGGGTTCCGCGGCAAGGCGTTGACGATCTCGTACTGCGTGGGGATCTTGAAGTCGGCGATCACGCCCTTGCAGGCAAGCATCAGCTCGCGCGGCGTCGCCTGGGCGCCGGGCCGCAGCACGACGAACGCGCGGATCGCCTCGCCCCACCGCTCGTCGGGGACGCCGATGACGGCGGCCTCGGCGACCGCAGGGTGCTTGCACAAGGCGTTTTCGACCTCGGCCGGATAGACGTTCTCGCCCGCGACGATGACGGCGTCCTTGATGCGATCCGAGATGTAGATGTAGCCGTCGGCGTCGATGGATCCGGCGTCGCCGGTGCGGAGCCAGCCGTCGACCAGCGTGTCCCGGGTCGCGTCCGGCAGGCCCCAGTACTCCAGCATCACGGCCGACGTCCGAACACAGATCTCCCCCACCGTTGCCGGCGCGACGTCCGCCCCGCCGGGATCGATCACCCGGATGTCGACGCCGGGGCACGCCCGGCCGGCGGCCCGAATTCGCGGACTCCCGACGATGTCGACGTGATCCTGGGCGGTCAGGCACACCACGGTCCCGCCGGTCTCGGTGAGGCCATAGAGCTGGATCAGCTCGCACCCGAAGGTGTGAAGGCTCTGGCGCAACAAGCTCTCGGTGATCGGCGAGCCGCAGTACGTGATCCTGCGGAGCGAGGCGAAGCCGTCCGGCGCGTCGCCGCGCTCGGACAGGATCATCTGGAGCATCGCCGGCACGAACAAGCTCGTCGTGACGCCGTGCTCCTTGATCAACCGGACCGCGTCCTTGCCCCGGAACGTGCGCATCGCCACGCTGGTCACGCCCGCGGCGAACGCGTCCATGGCCCACCAGATCCCGGCGACATGAAACCCCGGGATCCCGGACAGGCTCACGTCGTCCGGCTTCCAGTCGAGCCAGTCGAGGCCGCGCTCCGCGAGCCTGGCGCGGAGCTCGAAGAAGCTGCGCTGCGCGAGCACGACCCCTTTCGGCAGGCCGGTCGTCCCGCTGGTGTAGAGCTGCACGATCGGATCGTCCGGGCCGGTCTGGGGCGCGAGATCGTCGTCACCGTGGGCCGCCTTCCACGCCTGCAGCGTGGCCTCGGGGGGGCCCCGATCGTCGATCGCGATCACCGCGCGCAGCCGCGGGAGCGTGCGCTGCGCCGCGGTGGCGGCCTGCCGGAAGTCGTCCTCCACGAACAGGAGCTCGGCGCCCGAGTCGCGCAGGATATGGTCGACCTCGGACGCCGTCAGCCGCCAGTTGATCGGCACGAGGACGGTCTCGCTCTTCGCGCACGCGAACAGGAGCTCGTAGTACCGCTCGGACTCCATGCCCAAGTAGCCGATCCGCGCGCCCGGCGCGACGCCACCGGCACGGATCGCGCGCGCCAGGCGATTGCTCTCGGCATGGAGCTGGCGAAACGTCGCCGTGCGCTCCTCGCACCGGATGGCGGCCTGGTCCGGGCGGTGCGTGGCGTGAAACGTGACGGCCTGGGTGACGGTGCGAAAGCTCGTGGGGGGCATGGGTCCTTTCGTCCGAGGTTGGGGTTACGACCAGAGGTTGTGGGCGGGCCAGTAGCTCTTCCCGGTGAACGCAGGTCCCGGCAGGCGACACAGGCCCAGGCGAGACCCTCCCGCCAGGGCCGCGAAGCTCACGTCCGCGCCGGCGCGGAGCTGCTCGGCCAGGAGGCCCAGCCAGCCCGGCACGTCGAGCGCCGCCGGGGTCAGGGGCGCCGCCGAGCGTCCCGGGCGACGCAGGGTGTACGCGCCATCGCCGACCACGAGCTCCCAGCCCGCGGGTTGCGTGGACCAGACCGGCGCGAGGTCGGGCACCCGGTCGAGCGTCCCGGAGGCCCAGCGCGCGCAGAGCTCGTCGCCGGTGCGCCGCCCGGTGACGAGGTCGACCAGGGCACTCGAACATCGACCGCCGAACACGCCACCGACGATCTCGAGCCCCGCCGCGGTCACCAGGTCGATCCACGCGAGCGCCCACGCGAGCGCCGCGCCCGGCGGTGCCGGCTGGTCGCCATGCAGGAAGCCGTCCAGCGGGGGCAGCTTCATCGCCTCCGCGCGGGCGCGAACCCGGGCATCGAGCGCCTCGAACCCGCGCGCGCGGCTGGTACGAAGCGCGGCGCGCGACGTCGCATCGCTCTGCTGGGGCAAGGCGAGGAAGACCCCGCGCGGGTGCGGTGCCGGCAGCGCGGGCGGCGACCGATCCCCGAGCCGCGCCAGCGCCGCGAGCAGCTCGGCGCGATCGTGCACGATCGCCGCGTCCCGGATCTTGAGCAGATCGCGGCCCAGGGTCAGGGTGCGGCACACCGCGGCGTGGGTCCAGTCCGTGCGCGGCGCGAGGTAGCCGTGGAGGCGGCGCGCCGTCGCCGTCAACGCCAGGTCGTTGTGGCCCGAGACGACGAGGAGCGCCGGGCTGGGCTCCGGCGCCGGGTCGCGCGCGGGCGGGTCGGGCACGCTCTCCACGATGACGTGGGCGTTGGTCCCGGTGAAGCCGAACGCGCTCACGCCGGCGGTTCGCCGGCCGGCCGACGGCCACGGGGTCACGGCACGCGCGAACCGCAGCGCCATGCGATGCCACGCGACGGTTCGATCGAGGTCATCGGCCCCGATCTGCGGCGGGATCTCGCCGTGCGCGAGGGCGAGCACGGTCTTCATGAGGCCGGGGGCGCCGGACGCGATCTCGAGGTATCCCAGGTTCGCCTTGCACGACCCGACGTAGAGCGGTGGAGCGTCCGGGACTTGTCGGCCGTAGGCCTCTGCCAGCGACTCGGACTCGACGACCCCGCCGAGCCGTGATCCGTTGGCCTGCGCCTCGACGTACTGCACGTCGAGCGGGCCGACCCCGGCGGCGCGCAGCGCGAGCTCGATCACGGCCTTCTGGCCGGACGCCGACGCCACGGACAGCCCGAGGCGGTCGCCGTGCTGGTACACCGCGCTGCCCCGGACGGTCGCGTAGGGCAGGTCGCCCTCGGCGGCGGCGTCGTGCTGCCGCTTCATCACGAAGACGCCGCAGCCCTCGCCGCGGACATAGCCGTCGGCGGTGTCGGCGAACGGGCGGCACCGGCTGGACCTGGACAGCGTCCCCGTCATGGCGATGGCCGCGGTCGAGAACGGCGACAGCAGCAGGGTCGACGCCCCGACGATCGCGAGATCGCACTCCCGGCGGCGCAGCGACAGCCCCGCGAGGTGGAGCGCCGAGAGCATGGACGACGAGGCGGTATCGACGTGGATCGCCGGGCCGTTGACGCCGAGCATGAGCCCGATCCGCCCGGGCGCGGCGCTCGGCGCGCTCCCGGTCCCCATGAGCGGGGACAGGTCCTGGGCGGCGAGCCGGTTACGGAGCCACGCAAGCGGGTACTCGACCGGGCCCGTGGCGACGAAGATCCCGACGCGCTGGCCACGGAGCCCGGCGCGCGTGAGGTTGGCATCGGCGAGCGCCTGCACGGTGACCTCGAGCAGCAGGCGCTGCTGCGGGTCCATGTGGAGGGCCTCGTCGTCCGACAGGCCGAAATACTCGGCGTCGAACACGTCGACGTCCCGGACGTAGGCGCCCGCGCGGAGCAGCGCCGCGATCGGCGCGAGATCGGGCGCCGCGAGGTTCCAGCGCGCGCGCCCGAGGCTGTCCGTCGGCCCGCCCTCCGACGTCGTCGGCACGACCTGGCCGTGGCGCAACAGCGCCCAGAAGCTGCCGGGATCGTCGATCCCCGCCGGGTACCGGCAGCCCATCCCGATGATCGCGAGCGCCTGCGTGTCCTCGTGGCGCTGGCGCGCGAGCATCACCATGAGCTGCTTCTTCGACAGGGACTCGAGGTAGTCGATGTAGCTCGCCACACCATCCCCTAGAGCGCGAGCTCGCGCAGCGTGGCGAGCTCCGCGTCGGCCTCCGTGTCGGACAGGGTCCGCACGTCGCCGGGGACCGCCGTCGCCGGGGCTGGCTCGGGCACGCACGGCACGAGCTGCTGGCTGATGAACGCCGCGAGCGTCCGGACCGCCGGATGATCGAACAGGGTCGAGGTCGGCAGCGGGATCCGGAAGATCGCCTCGAGCCCGTTCTTCAGCTCCACGGCCGCCAGCGAGTCGAGCCCCAGCTCGACGAACCGCGCGTCCACCTCGACGTCGTCCGGCGCGTCGAACCGCAGGAGCGTCGCGAGCTTGGCCTGCAGGATCGACCGGATCTCCGCTTCCCGCTCCGTCCTCGACAGCGCCAGCAGCCCATCGAGATCGATCGTCCGCGCGCGCACGCCGCCCTTCGGGAGGACCTGGTGATAGATCGCGTTGCCCACCGGCTGGCTCGCGACGAAGCGCTCCCAGTCGAACTCGCAGATGATGCGCTGGCCGAGGGGCTGTCCCACTGACCTCCACAGCGTGCGGAGCGCCTCCGAGGCCCGGAGGAAGGCAACGCCGCGATCCTCGATGGTCTTGCGCTGGGAGGCCCCCAGCGAGGCGGCCATCCCGACGCCGGCCCACGGCCCCCAGTTGACGCTGAGGCCCGGCAGCCCGCGCGCCGTGCGCCAGCTCATGAGGCCATCCATGAACGCGTTGCCGGCGGCGTAGTTGCTCTGTCCGGCGGGGCCGACCACGGACGAGATCGACGAGTAGGCCACGAAGAACCGCACGCCCGGCATCGCGGCCACCGCCTCGTGCAACAGCCACGTGCCATACACCTTGGGCTGCAGCACGCGATCGATGGTGTCCCAGGTCTGCTGGATCGCGGGCGCATCGGCGAGCACGCCCGCCGCGTGGATGATCCCGCCGAGCGGCGCGGGCCGCGCGGCGAGCAGGCCCATGACGCGCTCGACGTCGGCGGCGCTGGCCACATCGCCCTGGTAGACGATCAGCTCCACCCCGGCGCCAAGCTCCGCCGCGAGCCTGGCCACCTCGCCGGGCGGGACCTGCCGCCGGCTCAGCATCGCCACGTGACGGGCCCCCGCGCCCACGAGCCCACGCGCGGTGACCACGCCCAGGCCCCCCAGCCCGCCGGTGATCAAGTAGGTCTCGTCCGGGCGGATCGCGAGCGCCGCGTCGCCTTGCCGGACCGGCGGGGTGACGGGCGCGATCCGCTTCACGTGACGGGCGCCCGCGCGGTACGCGATCTGGAACTCATCGCTGCCCGCATCCCCCGACGCGAGCTCGTCGATCAACGGTTGATAGTCCGGGGCGGCGCCCTCGCGCGGCGCCGGGAGATCCAGCAGCGTCGTCCGGAACGCCGGATATTCGTTGAGCAGCACCGCGCCAAACCCCCACAGCGACCCGGCCGCGAGGCTGTCCGGGGAGCGCTCCTCGATCCCGTCGCCGGGCAGCCACTGGGCCCCCGACGTGACCAGCCTGAGCCGGAGGTTCCGCCCGTAGCGGAGCGTCTCCAGGGCCGCGACCAGCTCCAGCAGGTCACGGTAGTTTCGTTCACACTCCGCGCGGAGCCGCGCGGCGCCGCGCCGGTCGGGCTCGGTGCGCCAGAACCAGCACAGCTCGGTGATCTCCGGGTGTTCGGCGAGGATCCGCCGGGCGGCTTTCGCGTCCGCGGTGAACGTCAGGTGCAACCCGGCGCCGGCGAGCGAGCCCGCCAGGGGGGCGAAGTCCGCCGCGCCGCGATGCACCACGAGGACGTCGCGCGGGCCACCGGCGACGGACCTCGGCGCGAGCGGGTGGGCGAGCCAGCGCGGCTCGTACAGCCGCCGCCGCGTCGCGTCGGCCATGCCGGCCACGCGCTGGAGGCGCAGCCCCTGCACGACGAACACCGGGCGGGCGTTCTCGAGGACGACGATGTCGGCGGTGAGCCCCGCCGCGTCGGTCGAGGTCAGCTGGAACAAGCTCACCAGGTCGGCCTTGGGCTTCTTGCGGAGCTCGATGCGCTCGAACCCCACCGGCAGGTACGTCTCCCCCAGATCGCCCATCACCCCGGCGAGCGTCTGCATCGCGCCATCGAGCAACGGCGCCGGGAGGTGCTCCCTCCCCGGCGTATCGATGCCACGCAGCTCGCCGATCGCCAGGCCGCCGGCGTGGCGCGTGATCTCGCGAACGCGCTGGAACTCGGGTCCGTACGTGAGGCCCATGTCGAGGTAGCCCGCATAGATCTCCTCGGCGCGCTGCACTCCCGCCGCGGCGCCGCGCTGCTGGGCCGCCGCGGTCATGCGCGCCACGAGGGCGGCCAGGGCCGGCCCCGATTCCGGCGTGGCGCCGATGGTTGCCGTGACGTGGACGCGCTCGATGCCGCCGTGCTGGCCGGCCACCCGGCTGACGATCTCCACGCTCGCCTGGTCGTCTCGCGCCGGCTGGAGCCGCGTGCGCACCTCGGCCGGGGCGTCGGTCCCCAGGAACAAGGGCTCGAGGATCTGGACGTCGCGGAGCACCCGCGAGGTCTCGCCGAACACCGCGTCCGCGAGCGCGAACAGCATCTCGATGTAGCCTGCGGCGGGGAACACGACCTGGCCCATGACGATGTGGTCGGCGAGGTAGGCCGGCTTCGTGGCGTCGAGCTCGCCGCGAAACTCCCGCTCGCCCCGCGCGCGCTGCTCGACGGTCGAGATCTCCGGGCCGAGGAGCGGATGGTGATCGTGCGCCGCGTCCGCGAGCGTCGCCCGGCCCTGCGTGGCCCCCACCGGCAGCCAGTACCGCTTGTTGTCGAACGGGTACGTCGGGAGCGCGATCTTTCGTCTGCGCCGGCCTTCGTGGTAGGCGGGCCAGGCCACCGAGAGCCCGGCGGTATACGCCCGGACCAGCGCCGCGCGGATCGTCGCGCCGTCCAGATCCTTGGGGTCGAGGCTGCCCAGCCACAGGTGCGGCGACGGATCTCCGCACCGCCTGCCCATGCCGATCAGCGCGGCCGACGGGCCGACCTCGATGAACACGTGGCGCCCGCGCGCCTGCACGCACCGCATCCCGGCCGCGAAGTTCACGGGTTCCCCGATGTGGCGCATCCAGTACTCCGGCGTCCCGACCTCCGCCAGGGTGGCGATCTTGCCGGTCAGGTTGGAGACGAAGCTCCGCGCCGGCTCGTGAAACGTGATGTCCTGGAGCACGTCCCGGAACGCGCCTGCCACCTCCGCCATGAGCGGCGAGTGGAACGCGTGCGAGACCGGGAGCGGCCTGGCCGGGATCTCGCGAGCCTGGAGCACCTCGCGGATCGCGGCGAGCGAGGCGGTGCCCCCCGAGATGACACACTGATCGGGCGAGTTGATCGCGCCGAAACAGACGTCGGCATGGCCCTCGAGCAGGGGCGCGATGACCTCGGGGGCCGCGTGCACGGCGACCATCCCGCCCGGCGCCGACACCGATTGTATCAGGCGGCCGCGCGCGGCCACGAGCTTGACCGCGTCGGCCAGCGTGAACAACCCCGCGATCGCGGCGGCGACGATCTCGCCGATGCTATGCCCCAGGAGCACGCTGGGCGAGAACCCCCACGACATCCAGAGCCCGGCGACCGCGTATTCGAGCGCGAACAGCGCCGGCTGCGTGAACACGGTCTGGTGCACCTCGTGGTCGCTGCCGGCTGCTTCGCCCAGGATGATCGCGCGGATCGAGCGGTGCAGGTAGGGCGCGAACAGGCGATCGCACTCGTCCAGGTGACGGCGAAACACCGGGTACTGCGCGTAGAGCGCGGCCCCCATCCCGGCGTACTGGGCGCCCTGTCCCGTGAACAGGAACGCGACGGGGGCGCCGCGGAACTCGCCCCGGGCGGCGGCGTTCGGCCGGGGCGCTGCGAGGTGCTGGTCGAGGAGCTGCTCGAGCTCCGCGCGAGACGTCACGCTGCCGGCGAGGCGCAGCGGGAAGTGCGCACGGCCGAGGTTGCTCGTCGCGCACAGGTCGGCCAGCGAGACCTCCGGGTGCCGGTCGAGGAACCGGCGGTACTGCGCGGCTTGCGCCCGGAGCGAGGTCGCGCTCCTGGCCGAGATCGTGAAGATCGGGTGGCCATCGCGACGCCGGGCCTCGGCCGCCTCGGCCACCTCGGCCGCGGGCCGCGGGGCCGCCTCGATCACGACCGCCGCGATCGTGCCGGCGAACCCGAACGAGTTGACCATCGCGCGGCGGCGAGGCGCATCCCACGTGCACACCTGGGTCGGCACGGTCACGCGGTAGCGATCCCACGGGATGTGCCGGGACGGCGTCTGCAGGTGGAGGTGCGGGTAGATCAGCCCATCGTGCAGCTGGAGCACGACCTTCATCACGCCGCCGAGCCCGGCCGCCCCCTCCATGTGGCCGAGGTTGGTCTTGACCGAGCCCACCACGATCGGCGCCTCCACGGTGTGGGACTCCGCGAACACGGTGGCGATCGCGCCCATCTCGATCGGATCCCCGAGCGGCGTCCCGGTGCCGTGCGCCTCGACGTACTGGATGTCCTTGGGCTCCAGCATCGCGCTCGCCAGCGCGTCGCGCATCACGGCGGCCTGCGCCGTCCCGTTGGGCACCGTCAGCCCGCCGCTCTCGCCGTCCTGTCCGACCGACGACCCGCGCACCAGCGCGAGCACCGTATCGCCGTCCCGCTTGGCGTCCGACAGGCGCTTGAGCACGAGCACCCCGCAGCCCTCGCTCCGGCCGTAGCCATCCGCGCTGTCGTCGAACGTCTTGCAGACGCCATCGCGGCAGAGCATCCCGGCCTGGGAAAACACGATGTGGTTGCGCGGGTGATGGACCGAGTTCACCCCACCGCAGAGCGCGATCCCGCACTCGCGACGGCGGAGCCCCTGCATGGCCAGGTGCAACGCCACCAGCGAGCCCGAGCACGCCGTATCGACGCTCAGGCACGGACCGCGCCAGCCGAGGAAGTACGACAACCGCCCGCAGGCGGCGCTGTGGGCGGTCCCGGTTCCGACGGCACCTTCCAGCTCCGGCGCGGCGAGCTTCTCGGCTTCCAGCGCATAGTCGAGCTGGCAGATCGAGATGTAGACCCCGCCGTTGCCGTCGCGCAGCGGGGCGGGGTCGATGTTCGCCGACTCCAGCGCCTCCCAGGCGCACGCGAGCAGCAAGCGCTGCTGCGGGTCCATGTAGTCCGCCTCCTTCGGCGAGATGTTGAAGAACTTCGGATCGAACTGATCCAGGGACCTGACGAAGCCGCCGCTCTGCGGCAGCACCTTGCCCTTGGCGCCCGGCTCGTCGGAGTGGAGGCCTTCGACGTCCCACCGGTCCGGCGGGATCGGCTCGATGCCGGAGCGGCCGGCGCGCAAGAACTCGGCGAAGCCCTCGGGAGTGTCGTTGCCGCCGGGGAACCGCAGCCCCATGCCCACGATGGCGATCGGCTCATACTTCTCGAGCAGCAATTCCCGGACGAGCTCGGTGGTACTCGTCGGCGATCCTGTGTCGGTCACGCAATGCTCCCTTCTCGTCGCCGTCGATGACGGTGTTCCTGCTCCTCGGCGTGCAAGGGCCGACTACGCCTCGTAGAGCTCGTCGAGAAGATGGTTCAACAACTCCTTGGGTGACGATCGCTGTGCGCCGGACGCCGGCGACCCCGCTTCCGGCGCGAGCTCGCGGGGCGACGCGCCGGCGACCCCGGCGGCAGGATCCGCGGCGGCCCCGTTCGGCGCCGCGGGCCCCCGGAACAGATCGGCAAGCACCTCGCCGCGGAGATGGTCCAGCAGGTGCGTGATGGTCGGGTGGTTGAAGAGGTTGCTGGAGTCGATCCGCCGCCCGAGCATCTCTTCGAGCCGCTGCTGGATCTCGACGGCGCCGATGGACGTCAGGCCGAGCGCAAAGTAGCTCTCATCAAGCGGAAGAAAATCCGCTTCAGTCATCAGCAACCGCGCGCGAAACTCGCCTGTGACGAGCGCCGCCAGCATCGTGCCTCGTTCCGAGAACGGAGCCTCAGCAAGTTCCTGAATCCATTGGATGTTCGAAGTCAAAGACGGGCCTCCGGTGTCCTGGCACGATCTATAGCGCAAGGGCCGCCTCCCTGGCGACATCGAGCGCGATGTTACGTATCGCACAATGACGCGCGTTCAGATACAAGATCGTGGCCCTGGCGGGCCACATTTGAGCGGGGCGCCCAAAGCTTCGCGCCGATCCCAGCGCGGGCCCGAGGCCCCTCGTTGAAATCACCCCCAAGCTCGTGTTATTCAAGCAATACTTCGCACCCTACAGGGGCATAGCGCCTGGATCTCCGGTCGCCCGCGGCGCGTTTGGCGCGATGTGCGGTGGCTCCGGACTTGACACTTACCGACCCCTCCCGCTATCTACTGCGCCCGCACTGGGTCCGTAGCTCAGATGGATAGAGCGCCGGGCTTCGAACCCGTAGGTCGGGCGTTCGAGTCGCCCCGGACTCACCTGAAAATCGAATCTTCGCCCGTCGCAACCGGGGGCATAGCTCAATGGTAGAGCATCGGACTCTTAATCCGCTGGTTGAAGGTTCGAGTCCTTCTGCCCTCACGTACTTACACGACTGATCCGTCGGCTGTTGCCCAATTGCTGCCCAGGCGGCTCAGCATCCCCCGCTCCGCTGCGGGTGTCGAGCGCGGGCGCTGGCCGGGCTGCGGTGGCCCGGCCGTCGCAGCATCCGCTCATCTCAGGTCACAAGGCTAACTCGCCCACGATCAGCCCTTCCGGCCGCGACGCTTGTCGGTGCCCTCGATCTCGTCGAGCGCCCGTGTAAGTAACGAACGCACAGCGTCGGCGCGGTTGAAGTCCAGCCCCGGGTGTTCGTTCGTCATCCGCTCGACATGCCGATCGAGCCTCGCCACGAGGCTATCGGGCAAGCGGAAGGCGACTTGCTGCGTGGGTTCCTTGGCCATCTCGGTTCCTTTCTCGTCGGTCTCCAGCGTTTCGATCCCGTCGTTCACGTTGTCCGGCCCGGTCGGTCCCACGAACTCGGGACGCTTAGCCACGAGTGCATCGAGGCGCCGCAACGCCGCAGCGACCGCCACCTCGTCGATCGGCCGCTCGTCGTCGTCGTCGTCCCGCTTCATGCCGCGACCATACGCGCTATCTGCGCCGGCGCGAAGGTGCGGCCCTTGCTGTCGAGGCGGCATGTCACCTACTGCCGCCGTCGGTTCGCGTGATCCCCGGCAGCCTTCGCACCTGTTTCTCGACGCGGCCACGCCGCGCGACATCCCGCTCCTTTCGGCGGGGATTGGATAGGACCATGGTTGATTTCAAGAAACGTCTCGGAAAGGGCGGCGGCGCCAAACCTGTCGACCCAGTTGAACTGTATGAAGGGTTGGACCGCGCGTCCGATAAGGGGCCACTGCGGCCTGCGCAGCGCGCGGTGCTGGAGGAGTGGCATGCCAAGCGGAGGAGCAAGAAGGACACGATCCTCAAGCTCCACACGGGCGCGGGCAAGACGCTGCTCGGCCTGCTGATGCTCCAGTCCAAGCTGAACGAGGGCAAGGGGCCGGCGCTGTACCTCTGCCCGAACATCTTCCTGATCGAGCAGACCTGCGACGACGCGAAGCGCTTCGGCCTCAAGGTGGTCACGCCGGACGACGACGGCGAGCTGCCGCCAGAATTCTTCGAATCGAAGGCCATCCTCGTCACGACGGTACAGAAGCTGTTCAATGGCCTCACCAAGTTCAAGCTCGGCGCGCGCTCGGTCCCGGTCGCGTCGATCGTCCTCGACGACGCACACGCCTGCATCGATTCGATCCGCGACGCCTGCACGCTCAAGCTCAGCTACCACCACGGCGCGTATCCCGAGATCCGCGACCTGTTCGACGCCGACCTGCGCGGCCAAGGTGCGGGGACGCTGGCTGAGATGAAAGAGAATAACAAGTGGGACGCTATTCTGCCGGTCCCGTACTGGGCGTGGATCGACAAAGCTGACGACGTCGCCGCCATCCTTGTGCGGTATAGCGAGACCAATGAGGTGAAGTTCGCGTGGCAGCTCCTCAAGGACTCGCTTCGCGACTGCCAGTGCGTCTTCTCGGGGACGGAGCTGGAAATTCATCCGCACGTGCCGCCGCTCGAGCAGTTCGGCTCGTACGCCAAGGCCGAGTGCCGCATCTTCATGTCGGCGACCGTCACCGACGACTCGTTCCTGGTGAAGGGCCTCGGGCTCGACGACGCCGTCATCAAGTCGCCACTCGCGTACGAGGACGAGAAGTGGACCGGCGAGAAGATGATCCTCATCCCATCGCTGATCGATGCGCGCCTGGAGCGCTCGGTTGTCGTGAATCTGTGCGCCACGCCCGCCGAGCGTCGCGACTTCGGCGTCGTCGCACTGTGCCCGAGTGAGGACCGCACCAAGGATTGGGCGGGGTACGGGGCCGTGGTTTGCAAGTCGGACGACATATACCACCACATCGCGAACCTCCGCGACGGCGATCGCACCAAGACGTTCGTACTCTCGAACCGCTATGACGGTATCGACCTTCCGGACGCGGCCTGTCGAGTGCTGGTCATCGACTCGAAGCCGTTCGCCGAGTCGGTGCTAGATCGCTACATGGAGCGCTGCCTCGGCAACTCGGAGGCGATCGCGACCAAGACCGCGCGGCGTATCGAGCAGGGGCTCGGTCGCGCCGTGCGCGGCGAGAAGGATTACTGCGTCATCCTGGTGATCGGCACTGATCTTGTCGCGCAGATGAAGACGCCGGCGTTGCGCGGCTACTTCTCGCCGCAGACGCGCATGCAGGTCGAGATCGGTCTCGAGATCGCCAAGTTCGCCCAGGAGGACGCGAAGCCCGACGAGCCAGCCGAGAAGGTGCTGCTGACGCTCATCAACCAGAGCCTCGGCCGTGACGATGCCTGGAAGAGCTACTACGTCGAGCGGATGAACGAGATCACCGTCCCGACGGCGCCGCCCGGCAAGCGCCTCGACATCTATCAGCAGGAGCTGCTCGCCGAGCGCAAGAGCCGGACCAACGATCACGCCGGCGCGGCGACGGTCATGCAGGCCATCGTCGACAAACTCGTTACTGACCCGATGGAAAAGGGCTGGTACCTACAGGAAGCAGCCCGTTACCTGTACCGCGTCTCGAAGGTGGAGTCTGCGAAGCTCCAGCAGGCGGCGCACAACCGCAACCACTACCTCCTCTCTCCGCGCGAGGGCGTGACGCCGACGAAGATGGCGCCGCTCGCGCAGCAGCGAATCGAGCGCATCCGGTCGTGTCTCAGCGGGTTCGAGACGTCGCAGGACATGCTGGTCTACGTCGACGACGTGCTGAGTGTGCTTGTCTGGGGCGGCGATTCGGACAAGTTCGAGGCTGGGATGGACAAACTCGGCGCGGTCCTCGGTTTCGCCACCCAGCGCCCGGATAAGGAATGGAAGGAGGGGCCGGACAACTTGTGGGACCTGCGCGACAACGAGTACCTGCTGTTCGAGGACAAGAACCAGGTCTCGCTGACCCGCGCCGAGATCCGGGAAGACGAGACGAACCAGATGAACAGGTCGAGCGCGTGGTTTGCCAAGGTCTATCCCGGCGCGAAGGTCACACGCGTAATGGTGATCCCGACGAAGAAGGTCTCGGGCGCCGCCGCGTTCCACCCGGAGTTCGACACGCTCATCATGCGGAAGAAGGGTTTGGACGAACTCATTAAGAACGTGCGCGCGTTCTTCATCGAATTTCGCGATGTCGACATGAAGTCGGTCGGTGAGCAGCGTGTCCAAGCCGCGCTCACCACGCATAACCTCTCGATCGAGAAGCTCACGTCGGCATACTACGAACGCCCGACCACCGCGCGGTGAAGCGTGGAGTCCGCGGCCTTCCAGGGCGCAGGAGACGTGCGACCAAATCGCCAAGGCCGGGCCGAAGCAGTTCGGCCTTCGGTGTTACCGTCCGTGCTTAGAGACCGGTAATTCTGTCGAGCACAGCGATCCCCAGCAGCCTACGCTCTGCAATTTTGCGAAACTCGAGTTGCGTCTCGTTTGCCGGCGCTATGCTCAAAGCGGCAGCCTTGTCCACCGTGCTGATTGCCACCCGTTCCCGGATGGCGATCAGCGCTTCGATCTCCTCGTGTGAGAGATCTCTCAGTCGACGTTCGCGAAGCTCGTGCACGGCTTCGCGCGCGACAAATCGCAATCTTTCGCTGACTGCACCTGCGCCGGTCGCGAGATCTGTGAGTTGGTCATCGGACAGTCTGAATTTCTCGTTCATGCTGCCCTTATCGGCACCAAGGGGAAAAAGTTGCGCGCATCAAGCCGCATCAGGATTCGCCTTCCCGTTCAACTGGTTGCGCAGCGGCACGAACGCGGACAGATGCTGCTCACGTTCGTGGCGACCACAGCGATAGGATCCGGCGCGAACCTTAGAGACCGACCCGCATCGTCACCGCGGCGAACTGGGCACGCCGGTGGCGAGCGCGTGCGGTGGTTCGAACTCGGCGACCACCGTGGCCCCCAGCGCGATGGCGACCAGCGCGGCGAGCACGTCGAGGTCGAGCGGTCCGGCGACCACCAGGTCCGCGACCGCAGCACGACCCGCATCGTCACTGCGGCGAGCTGGGCACGCCGGTGGCGAGCGTGGTTCTCGGCCCGGTGGCTTGCGAGGATCTCGACGCCCACGCGCGACAGCGGGATGGTGAAGGTGCGATCCCGTCCGCCCTTTGTGTTCCGAGCCGATGTATGCAGCCTAAATTTTCAAGCAATATCAATTAGATGGGTGATTTGTCCGTCGCGAGATCTCGGTCGTGCCCCGATGTGTTTCAGATCTTGAAACCCGGGATCTCAAGCGCTACGTTCTGCTCACCAGAACCCGTCGGGGCCTGTAATCCTCCGGGATTGCAGGTCGCGGCGGGTCATTTATTTGGGGGGTCGCCACAGTGAGGTACACGAAGCCCTCGCTCACGTTCGAGCAGCAAGCAGATCAACTGCTTGCGCGCGGCATGGTCGGTAACCGCGCCACGATGATCAGTCGGCTGTCGTTCGTGAACTACTACCGCTTGAGCGGGTACTGGTGGCCGTATCGAAAGCGCATGTCCGTCACGAAGACTCCGGGCTCTCGGCAACTCGAACAACGGCAGGACGACTTTGTTCCCGGTACCGAGTTCGAGACGGTGTGGGACCACTACGTCTTCGATCAACGTCTTCGCCTGCACGTGATGGAAGCGATCGAACGCATCGAGGTTGCGGCTCGCACTCAGCTCGCCTACCACCACTCGCGCAAGTGGGGTGCCGACGCGTACGCGATGAACCAATGCCTCGCTGCCACGACTTACTGACGGCCCGATCAGCGACCGGAAGAGCCACGCTGGTTTCGTCGCGAAGATCGGCGAACAGCTCGAGCAAGGCAAGAACCAACCCTTCGTTCATCACTTTAGAACGAAGTACACGTCAAGCGCTCACCTCCCGATCTGGATGGCCGTCGAGTTGATGTCGATCGGGTCGGTCGCTACCATGTACCAGGGTTGTCTCGACGATATTCAAGAGCTCGTCGCTAGACCGTTTGGCGTCACGAACGGCGTTTTCGGTTCGTGGTTGGTGACGCTGCAGCACGTTCGAAACGTCTGCGCGCATCACGGGCGGCTGTGGAACCGGGCGCTGGTGAAGGAACCCAAGCTGCCGCCGTTTCGCACGTCGCCGGAATGGTACAGTCCGAACATCAGCATCACGAAGGTCTACGCCGCGCTTACGGTGTGCAACTACCGCTTGAACAAGATCACGAGTGCATCGTCGACGGAACCTTCGACATGGGCATATCGCTTGGTTGCGATTCTCGGCCACCACGCTCGCGTTCCCATCGCGGAGATGGGCTTCCCGTCGAGGTGGCTAGATTCGCCGCTCTGGTCGAACGCCAAGTGAGTGGCTGGTCGATGATACCCTCGCCGATCACAACCCGCCGTCCTTCCTTCCTGCGGCGAGGGTATCGTCGAGCAGTGACACAGCAGACGTGACACCGGTGTGGCAGGGCTACTTCATGGGTGGGCCGCGTGGGTGGACCAGGAGCACGACCGCTTCTGAAGTCGTGCTCGGCCCTCGGCGAACACGGTCTCAGCGGGGATGCCCGGCGCGTTCTCGCCGATCCGGCGCTCGATCTCTGCGGCCCACGCTGCCGCGACCGCCACCTCGTCCTCCTCGGGCTCCTGCTCCAGGCTGCGCAGCAGCAGCTCGGCGGCCTCGGAGCGCTCGTCGGGGGGCAACTTCAGCAGCTCGTCGACGTGCTTCTTCACAGGATCGACCATGCCCCAAGCCTACCTGAAGCCGGTGGCGATACTCATCTACTACGCGATCGATCCGTCGGTTGCTGCGAGCGCGGGGTGCTTCGCCACGAGCGCATCGAGGTGTCTCAGCGATGCAGCGACCGTCACCTCGTCGACCGGTTGCCAGGTCAGCGATCTCGGTGATCACCTGCTCGGCCGGGATCGAGGCTCACGGGATATGGGTCAGCTTGAGCTGGACAGCCTTGTCCTGAGGCCACGCGCGGCGCGCGGCCTCGGCACCGTAAGCAGCGGCAATATCATCCGGCTCGATCGGCGAAGCGTACACGACTGCGTACGTGCGAGGAGCCCCATATGACCAGGTGACGAACTTCCAGATCTCCCCGAGGTCCAGGCCGATGGTGTGACTCCAGGCGTACCTGCCGATCTCGGAGACCACTCGCCACTCCCAATCGCGGGGTGGGCCGTCGGTGACCCGCTGGTACAGATCGAGGCAGACGACCGCGGAGTCACGCGCCGGGTCGGCCGACAGCACCGGCAGGACAGCACTCAGCAAGCGGCTCGGCATGCCGCTCACCGTCTGACCGGGGCCGACGAACAGCCCCTCGATCATGCGGGGTACGTGGTGTCGATCGAACGGTTGGGCCGGGGTCGCCACAGTCGAAGGTTACGGTGAACGGCCGTGAGTTGGTCGCAGGTGTGGCCATGGAGCAGCATCGGCTCCGCAAACAGGCCAAGGCTTGCCAGGCGGAGATTCCGATGACGACGTGCACGGTACCCTCGACCTCGCGGACCCGGATGGCGATGATGGGGAGGATGATGCAGACCAAGGGTTCAGCGCGTGACGATGACGAACTCTATGAACGCGTCGCGCAGATCCTCGAGCAAGCGAGAGGGCAAGTCGCCCGCAGCGTCAACACCGCGATGGTCCAGGCGTACTGGCTGGTCGGCCGCGAAATCGTCGAGGTCGAGCAGGCCGGCGAGCAGCGCGCAGGCTACGGCCAGAACGTCCTCGCGCGGCTCGCGGCGCGCGTGAAGGCATCCTTCGGCAAGGGCTTCAGCGTTCAGAACCTCGGCTACATGCGGCAATTTTATCTGGCGTTTCCGCAAGGTTCGGCGCTGCCCGAGATTCCCCAGGCACTGCCTGGCGAATTGCGGGACGGGACGATTCGCCAGGCATCGCCTGGTGGATCTGGCGCGAAGTCGGGACGGGCACGGACCGCCAGGGGGGTGGGTCGCAAGGCTCGGCAGACGCCTTCCGGTGAACCGTCGATGGCGCAGATGTTCCCGCCGGCGCTCGGGTGGACGCACTACGTCCTCTTGATGCGGATCTCCAACCCGACAGCGCGCGCGTTCTACGAGATCGAAGCTACGCGCGAAGCTTGGTCGACCCGTCAACTCGAGCGACAGATTGGCTCGCTCTTGTTCGAGCGGCTCGCGAGCCACCGTGACCCCGAGGAGGTTCTGGCGCTCGCCCGGCGAGGGCAGGAGATTTCGAAGCCGACGGACGTGATCAAGGATCCGTTCGTCCTGGAGTTTCTCGATCTGGGCGAGCCGGCGAGGCTGCGCGAGCGCGACGTCGAGCAGGCGATCATCGACCGGCTCGAGACGTTCCTGCTTGAGATGGGCAAGGGGTTCTGCTTCGTCGGCCGGCAGAAGCGGCTGACGGTTGAGGGCGACCACTTCTACGTCGACCTGGTGTTCTACAACCGGCTCTTGCGCTGCTTCGTGCTCGTCGATCTCAAGCTCGGCAAGCTGACCCACCAGGACCTCGGCCAGATGCAGATGTACGTCAACTATTACGACCGCACGCAGCGCGCCGAGCACGAGAACAAGACGATCGGCATCGTGCTGTGCTCGGAGAAGAACGCGGCGATGGTGAGGATCACGCTGCCCGAGGACAACGACCAGATCATCGCGGCGACGTACCGCCGCTACCTGCCGACGGAGGCCGAGCTGGCGGCGGAGCTGGAGCGAGAGCGCACGGAGGCCGAGCGCGTGCTCCGCTTGACGGCTCCTGCCGCAGCCGCGGTCAGCAGCGAGCCATGATCGCGTTCGGCCCGTATCGAGCATCCACCTTCATGTCATCGAGTCGCTCCGGTCGGTCGGCGGCGCGTACCAAGGCGACAGGACGTCCAGGCGCTCGCGCGCACGGCCGAAGTCGGCATCCGATGCGTCGCGCATTTTCGCGCTCGAAGCGCTCGCTCAGCTTCCGGAGCGACGGCGGGAGCAACCTCCTCTGTCGTCTGGTCGTCGATGGCGTCCGGGACTCGCGCTACCGTTGCCAGGCATCGCCGCCTTGCTCGAACAGCGGGTTGTCGGCGCACAGGCCGTGCTCGTCGACCCAGCGCTCATCTGCCGCGTCGAGCTGTCGCTGCGCCGCGGGCAAGATGTCGACGGTGCCCGCACGTCAGCGTGCCGCGCGTGCGCGGGCGGCGCGTTTGGCGCGAAGCTCGGCGATCGCCTGCTCGACCGGAATACCGAGGCCGGCCTCCGACTCCCTGATCGCTTGTTCGATTACCGCGTCCAGCTTCTTCTGGTTCTCGGCCCTCAGGTCGTCATCGACCCAGGTGTCCACGCTGTCGAGCAGCGCGTGGCCGAGCTCGCGTCGAACATTCTCGTCGAGCGCGAGGAGTTGCTGAAGGAGCTGTTGCGGCACGACCATGCCCCAAGTCTACCCGATGGCGGTCCCACTGGTCGACCATGGCTCGCGACGGGATCGCGTGACACCGGCGTTGCAGGGCTACTTGACCAGTCGGAGTTTCGGTTGCCATCCCAGCACGTTAGGTGGCGGAGGCAACGGCACTCTTGATCCGCTGGTTGAAGGTTCGAGTCCTTCTGCCCTCACGTACTTACACGGCTGATCCGTCGGCTGCTGCCCAATTGCAGCCCGCGCGGCGTAGCTTCCCACGCCCTGCTCGGGTGTCGAGCGCGGGCTGCACCCCGCCAGAGATCGGGCCGCGGATCCGGACTGCGGCCCGCGCCTCTCGTACCGCTCATGGAGATGGCAGACCCGCGCGACGCCTCGGACACAGCTCCGGCGGCGGTGACAGCGCCGGATTCGCGGCTGCGATATCGCATGCCCTCGCACGGGCAGCCGCGGCCTCCTCGGCGTGGTCAGCGGACGCCGCGCTGGCAACGAGCAGCCAGGACCGCCAGTCATCCTCGTGCGCACCCGCGATCGCGCGCGCCTGGTCGGCCGTGATCTCCGTGTGGTCGAGCGTCACAGCGAGCAGCCGGGCGAGGACGTGGGTTGGCTCGGCCGCGAGCGCTGCGGCCACGTCGGCGCTCGCCTGGGCATCACCCCTGCCTGCGACGTGGCGCAGCAGCGCGCGAATCGCGTAGACGTCGGCATCTCCTAGCCGGCGCTCGGTGGTCGACCGGTCCCCCGTTTTGACCTTGAGACGTCTCACGACATACTCTTCCCCGTTGGAGATCCAGTCCTCCAGCGCGCGATCGACCGCAGGGAACGGCAGGGTCGGGAACGACAGATCCCAGATGCGCCTCGCCAGATCCGGCCGCTGCTCGATCTCGGCGCCGGCACCGTCGAGGAGGTGCGCATAGCGCTGCAGCTCGGCCCCATGCTGATTGATGAGGAACCAGAACAACGCCCACGCGGTGATGTACTGCTGGCTCTCCTCCTTACCCACCTTTGTCCATTCGAACAGCTCGGAGATGGGGACGAGGTGATCGACGGTGATCGGCGCGCCGGTCGGCGATCCGCCGATCTCGATGATCCCGATCTCGGGATCGAGCCCTGCGGTCTGGAAGTACCCGGCCATCCCTTCAGCGAACCAGCGTGGCTGATAGTGGATGACGCCATACGAGATTGCGTGGACCAACTCGTGCGCGAGCGCCACCTCGAGCTCTCCTCGCTCGCTGGACGCCGACAGCACGATCATCGGCTGCCACAGCGGAAACTGTGCTGGTACGGCGAACGGCCGTGTCTGGTCGGTCTCCGAGAACGCGCGCAGCTCCGCGTCATCGCGCAAGACGATCGCAAGGTCACTGCCCTCCGCAGGCGCCGTCGGGAACACCGCGTAGACCAGGATCACCCGCAGGCGCTCCATCTTGGCCATGATCTCGCGCGCTCGATCAGGATCCGCATCCGTCCAGATTGTGAAGTGCGGGCTCGCCACCTCGATCCAGGGCGGCCCGCCCTTGCCAGGCACGGGTGGCACCGGCGCCCGGCAAGCCATGAGCTCGACCACCACCACGACAGCTACACGCAGCATCACCTTGCCACTCATCGTCATCGCGACCTCCGGACCACGTGGCCGACAGGGTATCAGAGCCGGCGTTTCGACGACCAGCGATCCGCCGCGGTATGGGAGACAGCGCCCCGAGCTACGAGTCGAGTCCTGACCGCGGTCGACGACGCGCCTGGTGCACAGGGTCGGCCAAACGTGCCCAAGCCAACCAAAGTTCCTGGTCGAGAGGTCGTCCCTGCCGCGGACGAGCGCAAGCAGCGTGACCCCAGCGTGAACGACGCGTCGCAAGAATCGCCCGGCCCACTGACAGCACCGACGTGCTGTTACGCCTCGTGAGCCATGAGGCGAACCAACGTGGCGACGTCCCGTTCGTCGCGCACGAGGCACGAGAACCGCGACGGGTCCTGGCGATAGGAGCCGAACAAGAAGTTCGGCGCGAGCCCATCCACGCCGATCGTCCGGAGGTCTCGGTTCTCGTCGAACAGCCCGAACAGCGGTCCGCGGTACGGCGAGCGTCGATCGCCACTCAGGACCCACTCGGATCGGTCGTCGTGCTGCCACGACCAGCTCCCGAAATCGAAACGGAGCGCGAACGTGACGCCTGGCATCGAGAGCGCGACGGCCGGCATGGGGAGCAGCTCGCGTGGCGGTGGCGTATCGACGACGTAGTGCCCGATCACGCGCACGTCCTCGGTGTCCAGGCGTGCGGCGAACCGGCGAACCAGCTCCACGTAGTCCCACCAGCCCTTCCCGTACTCGAACGTGTCGGGGATGTTGTGCTCACCCACCCACTTGTCGAACTCCGAGCGGTAGTAGACCTTCAGCCCGACGACAAGACGAGCTTGTAGATCGTGGTTCGGCCACGGCGGGCGATCTTGCCAAGCTCGGGGGTATCGGCGAGGAGCGTCCTCGCATGACTGATTTGCTCGAACAGCGGGTTGTCGGCGAACAGGCCGTGCTCCTCGACCCAGCGCTCATCTGCCGCGTCGAGCTGTCGCTGCGCCGCGGGCAAGATCTCGACGGTGACCGCCACGTCAGCGTGCCGCGCGTGCGCGGGCGGCACGTTTGGCGCGAAGCTCGGCGATCGCCTGCTCGACCGGAATACCGAGGCCGGCCTCCGACTCCCTGATCGATTGTTCGATCACCGCGTCCAGCTTCTTCTGGTTCTCGGCGCTCAGGTCGTCATCGACCCAGGTGTCCACGCTGTCGAGCAGCGCGTGGCCGAGCTCGCGCCGAACATTCTCGTCGAGCGCGAGGAGCTGCTGAAGGAGCTGTTGCGGCACGGCCATGCCCCAAGCCTACCCGATGACGGTCCTACTGGTCGACCATGGCTCGCGCGCACAGGTTCAACGCGGTGGACCCGCTCCGCGAGGCTCATCCGCCGGCGCGGCATCCGCCGGCGCGTGCCCGGCGGAGTCGTCCGGCCTGGTTACCCAGGTCGCGGCGGCGAAGCACGCGGCCATGAGGGTATATCCGATCACGAACGACCACGCGGGCCGGAGCACGAGGCGGGTGTCGCCCGGGGTGAAGTCGTACGCATGGAGCAGGCCGACCGCGCTGAGCACGGCGCACGCGAGGCACCAGCCGGCCGCGCGCAGGAAGCGGCGCTCGATCACCTCCACCGTGGCTGCGGCGAGGAACATCGCCGAGAAGATGAAGCCCTGCTCCAGCGCGAACGCGCCGTCGATCCAGGTGTCCGTGGCGAGGAACTTCTCGGTGAGCGCTGGCCCGAACACCCCGCCGCCCGGCGCGCCGAACCCCGCCGCGCGCAGGCCGTTCTTCGCGAGCAGGGTGCCCCACGCCCCGAGGCCCGGCAGCAGGCCGACGATCACCGCCGGCGCGTGCCCGGGCTTCGTCGCCTGGAACGCCTGCGCCCCGATGACGATGCCGATCCACAGCACGATCGCCATGCCGGCGTCGATCGGGACGGCCCACGCGACCGCCGCGAGCGTGCCGGTCACGCACACCAGGGTCACGAACGCGCCGTTCAGGATCGAATACCCCGCGCGCGCGCCGAGCGCCTTCCAGCCCGGATGACCGATGTAGATGGTCGTGGGGAAGCACGAGCCGAAGATCGCGCCGATGATGGTGCCGATGCCGTTGACCGCCAGCGACGGCGCCGTCGGGTAGCGGTCCCCCGCAGCCTCCGCGGACTCGATGTTCTGCAGCGAGCCGAGCACGTTGAACAGCCCCATCGGCACGATGACCGCCGCGTAGGTCAAGAGGTCGCCGCCGCGCAACGCCGCCACCAGATCGGAGATGACGGGGACCGGCAGGCTCAGCGCCAGCGGATCGGGCCTGGCCGCGCCCGGCGCGATGCCGGTGATCCACGCGAGCAGCGTGCCGAGCGCGACCGCAACCAGGCCCCCCGGAATCCCGCCCTTGAAGCGGACCCGGCCGAAGTAGGTCACCAGCACGACGCTCAGCGTGGTGAGGCCGACGATGGGGCGCGCGAACGTGCGGAACAAGAAGCCCAGCGAGATGAAGCCGATCGCGATGCCCGCGAGGGTGGACAGCAGCGCCGCGCGCGGCGTGATGCGGCGCAGCCGCTCCGCGACGAAGGAGCCGGCGAGCTCGATCAGCCCCGAGCCGAAGCACGCGACGAGCCCCGCGTGAAACCCGACCACGCCGGGATCCGATGCGCCGGCGGCCTGCGCGGCCAGCTTGGCCGGCAGCATGACCAGGAAGACAAAGGCGAACACCGAGACCGTGTTGATGCCGTAGGGCAGCGCGCAGCGGTCGGCGCGGCCCTCGGCGCGGCCGAGGCGAACCGCCTGGCGGGCATAATAGATATTGCCGATCAGCACCGCCACCGCGGTGCCGGGCAGGATGTGGCCGCGCACGAGGGCGGCGTCGAGCCCCAGCACGTAGCGGCAGAGCGCGTCGATGAGCAGGAGTTGTACGAGGTTGTCGAGCGCGAGGCCGAAGAAGCCATCGAGGTCGGACCGGACGAACCAGCGCATACCGCGGGACGCTACCATACGGGATGGGGATGGTCTGGATGCCGATGGCCGCTCGCGCGTCGGCTCGAGATCCTTCGCGCGACTCGCGGAGAGCCCGGTCCTCCTGCGGACACCTGACGTAGTGGACACGCTGGAGCGCGCGATGCACCTCCGTCTGAAGGCTTACGAGCGCCGGAACATTGTGGAGCTCCTCGTGAAGGTACCGAACGCATACCCAAGGCTCGAGACTTTGCTCCTGCACGCGAGTGCGAACGGGCAGCTCTGGACCGACGAGATTGACCTCGTCGATGACGCCTGCGACTGCCTCTTCGGACGCACTATCGGGGCCGGTCCAGAAGCCTGGTGTCTCCCGTCATGTCGACGGCGACGGTAGTTGTCGTGGTCAAGGTGATCGCCCGCGTGCGCGCGCCAGGCCGACCGGTCCCCGTGGCTCGCGGTCGCTGCTTGCGTTCCCGCCGCGGATCGATCCCACCCTCGGCATCAAGCGCGTCTTTGTGAAGCGCTGCCCGTTCTCGATCTATTTCGGGGTGGCGCCTGAACCGAGCCTCATCGACCTCCTCGTAGAGAGCTATCCAGCGGGGCGCTCGCGATCCGCGTCGCCAGGGGGTGCGCTCGGCTGGTAGTGCTGGGTGAGGGCGTCCCAGACGAACACGTGGGGCCCGTCGGCGAGGTCGAGCTGGTCGAGCGTGCGCTTGATCGGACGAAAGCCGTCGGTCAGGGCCAGCGCGTCGACGATCCGCAGCCGGTGGGGGCGCGCGGGTTCGGGCAGGGTGGCGACCGCGCGCGACAGCGCGTCGAGATCGAGCGGCGTGCCGGCGTGGAGCTGGATCGCGGCGATCGGCAGCTCGTGCGCGCCGTCCTCGGGGTCGCGGCGGCCGGCCGCCATGCACAGCGCGACGCCGGGCGCTTCGTACAGCGCGTCCTCGATCCGGGTCGACGCGACGGGGCCGCGCCGGGTCGCGATCATCTGGTGCTGCCGGTCGACGAACCAGTAGTCGCCTTCGGTGTCGACCCGGAAGATGTCGCCGGTGACGAACCAGCGATCGCCGGGGACGAACGCATCGCCGAGGAGCCGGCGCGGATCGATATAGGCGAGGTCGGCGAGGTCCGCGAGCCGGGCGACCAGCATGCCGGGCTCGTCGAGCCGCGCGTGGATGAGCCGGCCGGCGCCGTCGCGGACGAAGTCGCCGGTGGAGAACGACCAGGCGGCGATCGCGACGTCGGGGCTGCCGGGCAGCGGCCGGCCGACCGAGCCGAGCTTCTTGCCGCGCGCGTTGGCGAGCACCGTGTTGGCTTCGGTCGACGCGTACATCTCGAGCACGCCGACCGGGCCGAACCGGTCGACGAGGCGGCGCCAGAGGTCCCGGCGCAGGCCGCTGCCGGCGAACAGCCGCACCGGGTTATTGTTCTCGCCGAAAACGGGCGGCGCGTCGACGAGGCGGCGGCACATCTCGCCGGCGTAGTAGACGACGCTGGCGCCGTAGCGCCGGACCTCGTCCCAGAACGTCTCGGGGGAGAACCGGCTCGCCAGGGCCAGCCGCGCGCCGCTGACGAGCGCGCTGCCGGTCGCCACGAGGGTGCCCGAGGGGTGATGCAGCGGCAGGCAGCAATACACGGTGTCGCGCGTGGTGAGGGTGGCGGCGGCGGCGGCGCCGAGCGCGGAGAACGCCCAGCGGCGATTGGTGATCCGCACGGCGCGCGGCGGCTCGTCGCGACCCGACGACACGAATACCATCGCGAGCTCGCGGGCGCGCCCCGGATCGGGCCGGTACCACGCGGGCAAGGCGACGGCCTCGGGATCGATCGCCTCCATGTCGACCACGCCGTCGGGCAGCACGCGGCGCTCGCCCGGCTGCCACGGCACCTCGCCGACGCCGCCGAGCACGAGGACCCGGCCGGTGATCGCGGCGCGGGCCCGCGCGGCGCCGTCCGGATCGACGATCAAGATCTCGGCCTCGCCGAGCGCCAGGGCGCGCGCCAGCACGTCATCGGGGGTCGCGGGCGACAGCAGGACGGCGACGGCGCCGATCCGGTTGATCGCGGCGACGACCGAGAGGTGGCTCGGCCGCGACGTCATCATCACCCCGACCTTGTCGCCGGCCCGGACGCCGCACGCCAGGAGCCCGCGGACCACCGCGTCGACCCGGCGGTTCGCGTCGGCGTAGCTGAACGCCCGGCCGCGGAACAGGAAGAAGGTGCGATCGCCGATCTCGCGCGCCTTCTCGGCGAGCGCCTTGCCGAGCGAGATCATCGAGTCGTCTTGCAGGTTGCGGAGCGTGGCGAGGCGCGGCAGCTGCCACCGCGCGTTGTCGAGGTAATTGCCGAGATCCTCGGACAGCGCGGCGATCTGATCGACCACGACCTTCGCGGTCTTCTCGACGAGCTCGCGGGCGAGCGCGAGATCTCGGCCGGCGTGCCCGCCGTCGCCGTCGTCACCGTCGTCGTCATCGTCGTCGTCGTCGTCGTCGGACGCCGCGAACGGATCCGGAACGTCGGCGGCGCGGACGTCGATCGCGTGGCCGGGCAGGGGGCCCAGGCCCTCGCGCCAGCGCATCCACGCCACGACGCTCGGCCACGTCACGCCGAGCGCGCCCGAGCCGACGACGATCCCGAAGTGGCCGGCCGCGAGCGGGATCTCGTACATCACGGAGACCTTGGGGCACGCGCGCCGGATCCCGCGCACGGCGGCGGGCCGGCCCATCTCGTCGCGGTTGCCGACGAAGTAGAGGATCGGGCACGCGATGTCGGCGAGCGTCACGGAGTGGCCGTCGATCACGAAGCCGCCCGAGGCCATCCGGTTGCCGACGATCAGGTCGTCGACGAACTTGCGCAGCGCCGGCCCGGGCCACGCCACGAAGCCCGCGCCGCCGAGGAACAGCCGCTTGGCCTCGCGCTTCTCGAGCGCCTCGCGATCGTGCAGGTTCTTCACGAAGTCGACGAGCTGCGCGACCTCCTTGCGGGCCGAGAGCAGCTTGAACCCGGTCGACGTGAAGAACCCGGGCAGGCCCTCGATGCGGGCGAGCGGCCAGGCCACCGCCGCGCGCAGGCCGCTGATCAGCCGCTCGGTGATGTCCTCGCCGACCGGCAGCGTGCGGTGCAGATCGACCGGGCTGCCCATCGTGATGATCGACGCGGTGTCCGCGCCGCGCCGGAACGCCGCAGCCTGATAGCAGAACATGCCGCCCTGCGAGTAGCCGGCCAGGTGGACGTCGTGGCCGGCGATCGCGCGCACCCGGCCGACCGCCTCGGAGACCGCGCGCACGTGGTCGTCGAGCGTGCGGTTCATGCCGTCCGCTTCCCGCTCGGGCGCACCGAAATCGACGAGCCAGACGTCGACCCCGGCGCGCGCGAGGTACGCGATCGCGCTGACGTCGGGCGAGATGTCGTAGACCTCTGCCGCGACCATGAGCGGCGGGATCAACAGCAGCGGCGCCGCGGGCGGCCGCGTCATCGGATCGACCGGGTCGGCCGGCGCCGCGCGCTCGTACCGCCGCAGCCGGTACACCCGCTCCTCGTGGACGACCGCGAACGCGGCGCCGTACGGCGCGGTCAGCCGACCGGCGCGGGCGATCTCGAGCGCGTTCTGCCACGCCAGCCCGACCCGGCGCAGCCGCCTGGCCCAGCGCACCTGACGGCGCCGGCGTGCGGTGGGGTTTCCCCGGCGGCGTGGAGGATCCACCCCGGGAGTATAGAGGCGAAAAGCCACGGCCGGCGCAGACCGGCACGCTAGCGCGAAGCCGGCGGTGGATAGCTGCCCGGCTGGGGCGGGTACGGTTGCGGCGGATAGTTGCCCGGTGGCGCCGCCGAGGGAGGTGCGTAGGGTCCCGGCGGGTATCCGCCCTGGGGAGCGGGTGGATACCCGGGCGCGGGACCGGTCGGCCCCGGCGCGTACAGGGGCGTGAGGCCGATCGCGATGGGCGTGTCATCGAACGCCTTGAAGTCGCCGGTGACGACGTCGATCACCATCGGGAAGATCAGATAGACGAGGCACAGGTCGGCCCAGAACCAGCCGTTGATGCTCTTTCCCCGCATGATCGAGACCGGCACGAAGCCCGGTAGCTCGATCCGGATGACGCCGCTACCATGGTCGCGATCGAGCGCGACCATCACCGGGGTCTGGCCCACCGGGATGTTGTCGACAAAGACCGTCGCACCCGGCGGGTTGGTGGCCACCGGGACGAGATCCGGGCCACCTGCCATGACGGTGGCGCAGCCCGAGAAGACGAGCAACAGGACGATAGCAACAGGACGCATGAACGACCTTTCTTGGCGGCGCTTCCCGTTGCGGGCCGGTTTCGGGCCGGTTGGGGAACGAGCGCGCCTGCCAAGGTGCGACACGAATGGACGCTACCCGGGTTCCCCGGCGAGCCGATACCCGACGCCGCGCTTGCTCTCGATCAGATCATCGGCGTGGACGCTCGCGAGCTTGCGGCGCACGCGATGCACCAGCTCGCGGACGTTCTCGCTGTCGGCTTGCACCGAGCGGAACGACAGCGCGTCGGCGATCTCGTGCCACGCGACGTAGGCCAGCTCGGCATCGCTCACGGTGCGCCGGCGCTCGACGAGGAGCTGCAAGAGCCCGAACTCCATCGCGGCGAGCTCAATCGAAGCCTCGCCGATCCGCAGCACGCCGCCGTCGACGCGCTGGCGCAGATCCAGGTGGTGGCCGCGCGGCGTGGTCACCTTGGCGCTGAACACCAGCTCGTCGCGCCGGGTCGGCGCCGTCCGGCCGGAGCCGCGGGGCGGTTCCATCTTCGCCAGGACGTCGGGCCAGAAATAGAATTTCACGTCGCCGAGGCGGATCGTCGCACCGCCGGTGAGATCATGCTCGGTGATCCGCGCGCCCTCGACCTCGGTGCCGTTGCGGCTCGCGTTGTCCACGATGTGCCAGCGATCGTTCACGAGCTTGATCGACGCGTGCTCGCTCGAGACCGACGCATGCAGCACGGCGACGTCGACGCGCGGATCTCGACCGATCCGACTGCCGTCGGCGATCGCGTGAGCAACGCCCCAGGCGTCGATCAGCGAGGAGAGAGGGTTGGGAACCCGCGAGAAGATCTGCTCGCTGGTAATTCCTGGCGATGCGATCGCGACACCGTGCGATGTGCACAGCACCCCGATCGAGCGTGGAGATGAGCAGAGCAAGCAACTGACCATGCCGATAGACGATCGCCTGGTTAGGTAGATCGACGCAAGGGACAGAAGTTACCAGCTGCCGCCAGCCATCATTCCGACCTGGCCGCGATCACCTGCAAACGGGGCAACCGTCACAGCCGATCCTGGGGCCGGCCTTCTGAACCGGAAATCGGGCTCGGCATCCTTGGTCATGAGGATCCCCAGCCCAAAACCGCCCCACATGCCACCAGTCATACATCCTGCGACTAAATCTCCGTTGGAGGTGTTGTTGTCTCGCGGGTTAGCAATCAAGCTCACGATCATTCCGCCGAGCAATGCACCAATGGCGGACGCTGCGAACACGACCTTCGAGCGATGCGGCGACCAATCCAGGGAGGGCGCGATCAGCGCACCGGCGAGTACACCAGCGTCAAGACCGAGCGCCAGCGTGCCATTTTCCCAGCCACCGTACTTGCCGTTGCGGCTTTCTGTGCTCGCCCCGAACGCGGCGGTCACGCTGCCGAGCAGCGCGAGGTTCCCGGCGAAGGTCGACTGTCCCGACGTCAGATCGGTGGTATGGCCATACATGAAGCCGCCGGCGGTGCCCACGGCGCTGCCGAGCAACAGCAGACCGAGCACTTGATCTGCATCGGTCGCGTGGGTCGGCTGGATCAGCAGCGCACCGTTGGCCATCCCGGCGAGCAGGCCGATCGTCGTTGTGTGCGCTGTTCCCGCACCTACGGTGTAGGTGTTCGTCAGCAGCCAGCCGGTCGCACCACCCCCGACGACCCCGGCGAACACGAGGAACGTGCCCATCGAGCCATTGGTAACATCTTGCCGCGCCAGCACTTCGATTGACGCGAGGGACCCGACTGCGGCGAAGTCGGCGATGACTTCATCATCGCTCGCGTGGCTGCGGCCAAATGCGGCATCCGCGCCAGTGGGTGCCGGATATGGCTGTGGTGCCGCATACGGTTGTACCGATGGGTATGGCTGCGGCTGCGGGTAGGTCTGTGATGGCTGCGCCGGCTGGGGGCCGCTCGGTGGCCCGACGGGTTGCGGATATGGCTGGGGATAGGGTTGCGGATATGGCTGGGGATATGGCTGGGGATAGGGTTGAGGGTAGGGCTGGGGCGGGGGCGTCATGGGCGCCTGGCCGAGCAGCGTCTCGGACCCGCGCGCGTTCTGTGACTGCGGTTGCGCGAGCCCGGATTGCGCTTGCGTCGGGGTGACCATGTCTGCATGCGGCGCCACCGGCTGCTGCCGCGGCAAACAACCGGTCACGCTCAACAGGACAAGGGCGATTCGCATCGTCGTTCATCTTCACCAGGCGCCCGCCGGCGAGGAAGCGCGCTACCGTGAGGAGCCCGTGATAATGCAGATTTTGTGATCAAAGACCGATGCGGCAATATCTGGCATTTGCGATCACCTCACCAGCGGCCGGGGTGACTTGATACGAGGATCGTCCGGATTGCCGGTACCCGCCAGGCGGATACGTGGGTCGAGATCGGCTTCTGCCGGTGGTCATCCGCATGCGCGCTGTGTCCCCGCAGGGCTTGTCGCCATGGCGGCTGGAGCTCACCGGTCTTGCGAGGACCGAGCGTCCTTGAGAATCTGTGACAGCTCCGCCGCCCCTGCGTTGCGCGCCGCTTGCGGCGCCAGCATCAGGGCCTGGACGCTGAACCGCCGCCAGCGATTCCACAGGTTCTGGGTCGCGTCGGATGCGGGCAGCTTCTTGAGCTGGTCCGAGACGGAGTAATACAAGATCGAAACGGCATTCGGGGTGACGTCCGTGGCCGGGAGGATCCTGGGGTGAGGCGCTGCGGCCTCGACGGGCTTGGGTTCGTGGGGCGTCGCGGCCTCGACGGGCCTGGGTTCGTGGGGCGCCGCGGCCTCGACGGGCCTGGGTTCGTGGGGCGTCACGTCGCGGGGCGGGACGCGTCTCGTCGGTGGCTTGATCGCCCCAGCCTTGGTGGGGGTGGCTTTGGCGTCGGTGGCGTCGGTGGGGGCGGTGGGGGCGATGGCCTTGGGCTTGGGGTCGCTGGGCTTGGGGTCGTCGGGCTTGGGGGCAGCGGCGTTCGGATCCGTGGCCTTCGGATCGGTGACCGCGGGGCCTGTCGCCGATCCTGCGTTCGTCGTGTCCGGACCGACGGACGTCATGACGATCCGATCGCCGGGAGCGGGCTCGTCGTGCGTTGCGCCGGTCCTCGCGAGCAGCACCGCCGCGAAGACTCCCGCCGTGCCGAGGGCAACGCCGGCGATGAGCCACGGGTTCTGGCGCTTCGTGCCCAGCGCCGGCGGCCAGCCGAGCGGGGTCTGGATCGCCGTCTCGTGATCCACCGATGCCAGCGGCGTGCGCGGCGGACCCGGCGCGCTGAACGCGATGGGGCCCGGGGGCAGGACACCTCCGGGCGGCTGGACCGGCGGGGGTGTCGAGGGGACCGATGGTGGTATCGACGCGACCGGCGGGACCGGCGCAGGCACAGCGCGGCTCGGTGACGGGGAGATCTTGAGCCGCCGGGTCTGGGCGGGCGGCGATCCGCCGTGCGGGCTGGCCCGGTCCTGCGGCGGGACCGACTGGGTCACGCCGGCCCCGTAGGCGCTCAGCGCCGCCGGCATCCCGAGCGCGGCCGCGGCCGCCGGGCGATCGCGGTCGATCAGATCGAGGAGCTCGCGCGCGGCCTTGGCCGTCGCCGGTCGTGCGCTGCGCTTCTTGGACATCAAGAGCCGCGCGAACGCCTCGAGGAGCGGATCGACCTCGAGGTACGGGACGCGCTGCACGATCGGCGGCGGATCGAGCAAGAGGTTGGCGCGCGCGATCTCTGCGCCACTGCCGTCGAACGGCAGCCGGCCGGACAGCATCTCGTAGATCACGATGCCCAGCGCGAACAGATCGATCCGGTGATCGATCGGATCGGCCACCGCTTGCTCGGGTGCCATGTAATGCGGCGTGCCGAGCACGAGGCCGTTGGTCGTCAGCCGGCCCTGGCCGTCGGTGGTCTCGCCGCCGTCCCGCAGGATCGCGATCCCGAAGTCGACGATGCGCGGCATCTCGGCGCCGTGGGTATCGCGCTCGATGATCACGTTCTCGGGCTTGAAGTCACGGTGGATCAGGCCTTTTTCGTGGGCGTGATACAGACCCTCGAGCATCTGGCGCACCAGGCTGATGATGCGCTCGGCGGTCATCGGCGCCTCGACGAGCAGCCGCGCGAGGTCGGGGCCCTCGGCGAAGTCCATCACCATGTAGCGCATGCCGTCGAGCTCACCGACGTCGACGACCCCGACGACGTTGGCGTGGCGCAACCGGCCGGCGAGCTCGGCCTCGCGGTCGAACCGCAGCGCGACCTTGGGATCCTCGAGCAGCCGCGCGTGCAGGACCTTGACGGCGAACGACCGGCCGACCTTGACGTGGCGCGCCTTGTAGACGGCGCCCATCGCGCCCTCGCCGAGCCGCTGCAGGATCTGATAACGATTGGCGAGGACCTGCCCGATCAGCTTGTCGGCCGGCAGCGACTCGGAGCTCACCAGAAGCTCCCGGACGCACCGACGGTGACCCCGTCGGGAGTCGGCTCGACGATGAGGTGCGAGGCCTCGCCCGACGTCGCGTACAGCACCGCGGCCGTGACCGTGCTCCCGAGGGCGACGAGCCAGCCGACGTCGGCGATCAGCGCCGTACTGCGGATCGAGTCCTTGCGGGCCCGCGTGCACCCGGGGCCGATGGCGGCGAGCGCTTCGCAGTCCTTGTACTTGCCGCGCGTGACGATGCCGAGCGAGACGCCGACGCCGAGGCCGACCACGGTGGCTCCGGCCGTGAGGTAGGTGGGCAGCGTGAAGTGGCGTGGCACCGCCGTCGACATCCGCCCGAGGCTGCCGGCTGCCGGCCTGGGGCGGACCGTCGCATCGGGGAGCAGCTGCCGCGCCGCGGAGACAAACCGCGCCTTCGCGTCGGCGATGGCCACGAGGTCGATCGCCGGGCGCGATGCGGTCAGGTGCGCCGCCGGATCGACCCACGTGCTGTCGACCTGGATCGCGCCGCCCGAGCCGGTATCGACCATGACGACGAACAGGAGCTGCTGCACGTCGAGCCGCTTCGCGACGTCGGTGATGCACGCCTGGTTCGCGACACAATCAGCGGGTAGCCCCTCGGCGGGCAGCCGCCGGCGGACCTCGAGCCCGCCGATCGCGTCGACGTCGAGCTCCGTGCTGAGCGCCTCGGCGAGATCCTGGGAGAGCGCGTCCACGCGCGCGGCATCGAGGTTGACCGCGATCCCCGGCACCACGGCGACCTTTACGTGATCCGCGCTGGCGATGCGAGGCAGCGCGAGGAGCATGACGGTGAGGGTCAGACGTGGGTGCATTGCAGGAATCATACGGACGACATCCCCAGGAGCCCGCGGGGCGCCTTACATGTCGGGTGAGGATTGCGTTAGAGCGTTCATCCGCTGCGCAGCTGCTTCTGCTTGTCCTTGTCCTTGTCGCCGTCGAACAAGCGCTGCCGGCTGCCGGCGCGATTGTACTGTAGCGCATAGACCACGCCCGCGATGGCAGAGAGCGGGAGCAGGACCATCAAGGCCGGCATCAGCAGGAACACCGGCAAGATCTTCGATGCGATGGCGGCCAGCGCCAGCCACCCCGCCGTGGCGGGAACGGCCTCGCGCCACGAGCCCGCGTAGAGCCAGCCGATCGGCCCGAACAGGAGCGAGAGCCCGCCGGACTTGATCCACGACTTCTCGCCCTTCTGGGGGGTGCGGGTGAGCTCCTGCTTGACGCGGTTGGCCTGCGAGGCAAGCTCGAGCGCTCCGCTCAGCCCTTCGAGGGGGTCGGCGTCGTCGCCGCGGCGCGCGGCGCGGTCGATGCGTCGGGCCGGCTCGCCGAGCGACTCGAGCGACCCGGAGTCCGACGAACGCTGCGTGCCGGCGGGCGCGGCCCTGGACGCGCGCTCCTGTGTTTGTGTCACACGCTGGTCGCGTAACTTGGCCAGCGCCGTCGCCTTCCGCGCGCGCTGGGCCTCGGCATCGGCGGTAACCTCCGCCTCGAGGGCAGCGAGTCGCTCCATCACCGCGCGGTCATCGTCAGCCACGGCTTCGACTATGGCATGATCCGCAGGAATGTCGCTGCGAACGCTCTGCCTCTCGCTCGCCCTGGTGGCTTCGCTGGCGCTCGGTTGTGGTGGCGGCCCGCCCAGGTCCGATGAACCGACGACGGCCAAGGAGAAGCAACGCCGCGACGCGGAGGCCAGCGGCGAGGCCGACCGGACCGGTGGCAAGTGGGGCGGCTGGCGCTACACCGGCGACCGCAACGACTGCTTCTTCGTCGTCGGCCGGCGCTGCTTCAAGACCGAGGCGACCGCGTGCGCCGCCGCGCGGTGCGGCAAGCGGAAGTGCGAGACGACCGGCGGTGGCCCCGCCACGGTCGCATGTACGAAGTAGCGCCTCAGGCCGCCTTGGGGGCGATGACCTTCGGGATCCGGACCCGCGGCCCGATGCGGAACGCGAGCTTGACGACGTTGCGGTAGAACTCGCCGTCGATGATCGGCGACAGGAGATCGTCGCCGCAGGCCTCCATCGTCATCTCGCGGCACGGCCGATCGAGGATGTTGCGGCCGCGCATCTCGTCACCGCGGGCCATCCGCGGGAGGTTGCGGATGATGGCCCAGGGGCTCGGCGTGCCGACGATCGCGTTCATGAGGCCCGGCTGATCGGCCTTGCCGAAGAACCGGAGCACGTTGCCGAGGTTGATCGACATCGACGCGATGTGGACGCCGGTGAACCGGTCGCCCGGCAGCTGCATCCCGTCGAGCGTCACCTTGCACTGCGTGGGCTCGAAGATCTCCCGGGCGTAGCTCTTCCACGCGCCGAACGGCAGCCGCGACAGCGGCGACAGCGCGATCGGGGCGGACGCGACGGTGTTCGCGACGACCTTCATGATGGTGCGCGGGTTCGGATCGGGATCGTCGTAGTACTTGGCGTAGAACCGCTGGCCCACGCCGCCCGCCGCCGACGCGAAGCCGTACGTGCGGAACGGGACGTCGGTGCCGTCGACCCGCTGGATGCCGTCGATCACCATCGAGTCGACCTCGGTGTCCGCGATCACCGTGTTGCGCTCGACGTTGCGGCGCAGCGTCGCGAGGATGCCCTCGGCGTCGCCTTCGATGCCGACGTTGTTCGCGACGAAGTCGATCGTGCCGCCCTTGGTCGGCAGCGTCATCGGCAGCGTGAACGCCTGGCCGGTGAACTCGTCCTCCTGGAGGACCTCCATGCCCATGCGGAGCATCCAGTGCAGCGCGCCATCTCCGCCGTCAGCCACCCAGAACCGGGCGCGCTTGCGGAGGAAGTCGCGAAGCACGGGCTTGATCGAGTCGATCGAGTTCGTGGAGTGGACTTCGCCGAAATCCCCGACGATCCGGCGGAGCCGATCCGCCCGGTCGGGACGGTTGCGGTTCTTACGGCTATTCGGGTTGGTGATAACGCCGATTTCCATGTGGTCCCGCCAGTTGCAAGAGCCAGGCGAGACGCAGCGCGTCGTAAGTCGTCAAGATCACGTCCCGGACACCCCACGCAGGCGGTTCGCTGCGTAGCGACTTACGCAGGGACTGGATAAGGCGCGAGCCGGTGGCACCTCACGAGCGATCGTCGCGGCGCCGGACGGGTGCCAGGGCCATGGCCCTCCGGGCGCGGCCATCGCATCCTGGCAGGACCCGGCATGCGCGCGATCGCGATCGGTTGGATCTGCCTGGCCGCCTGTGGCGGCGCTCCGGTCGCGCCCGCGGGGCAGGCGCCCGCGGGGCCCGCGGCCCCTCCTCGTACCGTTCCGGAACCTGATCGCACGCCGGTCGATCCGATCGCCGCGCTCACCCCCGATGCCGCCGCGGAGCTGTCGTGGGTGGTGCCGGGGCCAATCCAGCTCGAGCTCGGGGGCACCTCGGTCAACGCGGCGGGGGCGGATCGGCCGATCGAGGTCGGCGCGATCGATCAGCAGGGCAACCTCGAGCGCGTCGCGGTGCGCCTCGAGCATGCGCGGTTCTCGGTGTGGATCGACCGCGCGCAGCTGCTCTCGGTGCTCAGGCGCGATCAGCGGATCGAGGTGCTCGGCGTGCCGGTGGTCGGCGGCGACGTCGAGGTCGTGCTGCGCGCGGGCGCGGCCGTGCGCCGGCTCGCGCATCGCGATCGCTCGACGCAGGTTCGCTACCTGGGCGCGCTGCAGGTCGAGGGCTGGGTGCCCGACGCCGTGCTCGCCGATCGCGGCCCTGCGCACGATGCCACGGGCCGGATCCCGACCGGGCGCAGGTCGTTGATGGTGATGCCCGGCGCGGTGATCCGGACCGAGCCGCGGTGGGCCGCCGGCGCGCTCGCGCTCGTCGCGACCGGCTACGTGCTCGACACGATCCGCGAGATCGACGAGGCGTGGAGCGAGGTCAGCTACGAGGACGGCGAGGTCGCGGTGCACGGCTTCGTGTCGACGCATGATCCGCCGGGTCGGGTGCACCACTGGCACGACGCCGACGCCACGCCGGCGATCACGCCGAACACCACGGCGGCGAGCGGGACGTGCCTGTACGCGCGCGCGAACGGCGAGCCGATCGGCTACCTCGTCGGCAACCGCCCGGTCGAGCTCGACGACACGGGCGCCGGCTGGTGGACGCTGGCGATCGACACGCCGTGGGGGCCGCTCGCGTTCGCCGTGCGCGGCGCGACCCGGACCGATCTGGTCGCCTGCGCGCCGCCCGGGACGGTAC
>JAUKWE010082461.1:0-49214 GCA_032356425.1 Cumathamnion decipiens | reverse complement strand
CGCGTACATCGCCGCCGGCTTCGCGCGGTGCGCCGCGGCGAGCCGCCGCCCGTGCCCGCGCCGCTGCCCGCCGCCGGGTCGGAGCCGATCTGGACCGGGCTGCTGCTTCGTTCGGCCGCCGTGGCGAACTGGCCGGGGCTCTCGGTGACCGCGTACCGCGACACGGCCGGCACGTCGCCGATCCCGTCGCTGCGCATCGAGCGCGTGTCGCCGAGCGTCCTCATCGCCCTCTTCGAGGGCAGGCCCGAACGCATCGACCTCGCCGAGCCGCCGCAGGCGCTCCACTTCGGCTTCCAGGACGGCGCCTTAAAAGGCTCCTATCACGTCAGGCTGCGCGGGCTCGGTGGCGCGATCCCCGAGGGGGATCAGATCAAGGGCAACCCAGAGGTCCGATTCCGCGACGATCCCAAGGGCCGGCGCGTGGTGAAGGTATGCGAGCTGAAAAATGAGATCACGAAGCAGATCGACCTTGCCTACAAGGAGCGTCATGCTACGGCCCCGCCGGTGGATCCCGGCGGGTTCGCACTCCAGTTGATCGCGCGCGCCACCAGCCAGCCGTTCTACAATAACCTGCGGAGCGCGCCGACCACCGAGGCAGCCGCGGTGACAGCCCCGGCCCCGGCCCCGGCGCCGGCGACCCTGCGCGAGCTGTTCGAGGCGCTGCGCCGTGGCGCCTGATACGCCTTGGCCCGGCCCCACGCTGCTGGTGCCGATCACCGTCGAGGCCCTGGTGATCACGCACGCGACCGTCAACCAGGGCTGGTCGTGGGAGCGGCCGCACTTCCGCGACCTGACGTACTTCCTGCCCGTCGGCGGTAGGCCGTTCAATTCGACGGAGCCATCGTTCCCAGACCGGCCAGATCCGTTCACCGGCGTGGTGCTGCACTGGGCGCTGCCGAGCGGGATCACCGGTGGCACGCAGTCGGCGTCGGGCGCGATCCGCTACCCAGCGGTGCCGAACCGCTGGCTGGTGGTGCGCAAGGCGGTGAGCCGCGCCGATCCCACGACGTTTGCATATCGCGCGTGGGTGGTGGCGAGCGATCACGTGGGCGGTGGGGGTAGCTCGTTCCCGAACGCGCTCGGTGACGGCGCGATCACCATCGGCCGCGCCTGGCCTCTTGAGGACTGGCCCGGCGAGGCCGCGCTGCGCGGCGCCACCCTCGAGCAGCCGCTCACCGCCACCGGATCGGGCGACGCCGCGTTCGCCGGGTTCGTGCCCAACGTCGAGAACGTGTTCTCCTTCGCCGATCCGCTCGACGATGTGACGCCCGGCCCCATGACCTACGTCGTCGAGGGCTGGTATGCCACGCCCGCCGAGGATCCGCTCGCGGGTCCGCATGGTGCTGGCACCCGCAGCTGGCAGACCGAGGCGGAGTGGCTGCAGCTGATGGACGCGCTCGGCTGGTCGGTCGGCACCGGAGCGTCGCTCGACGAGGCGGTGGCGGCTGGGGTCGCGTGGGGGTGCGATCATTGTTACTCGGTGGCCCCGGAGTACCCGCGGCAGCGCTTGCCGTCGCACACGCTGTGCCACGGCATGCTCCACGAGGTCGCGTGGCCGGGCCCCGATGGGCAGCCCGTGAGCGGCGTGCCGACGGTCAATCCGCAGAGCGCGGCCTATGTGCGGCCCGAGGTCGCGATCGGCAACAGCTCCATCGACGCGATGGACGCGTTCATCGCGCAGGCCGCGCGCAGCGCCGGCATGTCGGTCGAGGAGGCGTCGCAGCTCACGAACACCCTGGAGGCGCTGCAGCACGACTGCGTCCCGTTGCTCGACCTCCCCGACGGTCAGGCGCAGCTCGATCTGCGCCTCCAGATGGGCTGGTTCGGCGCGTCGGCCGGCGGCACGGAGTGGCACGTGGTGGCGCCGGAGCGCCCCGGCGATCCGCAGGGCCGTCAGGCGCCGCCGCCGCTCACGCCCGCGCAGGTAGCGCTCCTCGATGAGCTCGACCGCACGCAGGCGGCGCTCGACGAGTGCGCGCGCACGCTCGCGTCGCGCCAGTGGGAGCGCTATGCGTTGTGGTGGAAGGACGGGGCCTGGCACGCGCGGCTCCCGCCGCTGCCGGAGGAGTGGCTGGGGCTGATCAAGAAGGCGATCCCGCGCGTCGACGAGGAGGTGATGGCCGAGATCGATCGCTGGGAGGCGCTGCGCCGCCGGCGCGACGAGGCCTCCGCGGAGCTCGAGGCCTCGTTGCACGAGGCGCGATTGGTGAGCGCGGCGCGCCCGCCGTTCTGGCAGCCGAACGAGCCGGTGGTGCTGGTGAACGGCGCGCTCCGGTCGTACAAGCACGGCGCCGATGGGCGGTTCTCCGACGACGGGACGCTGTTCTGCCGGTTCATCGGCCAGACGCTCGACGGGATCGCCGTCGAGGTGGGTGGCGGCAAGGTGGTGGTGTGCGCGGACCAGGTGCCGCTGCCGCAGCTCGCGCACGCCGGGCTGCCGCTCGCGGCACGCGACCTCGTGGCAGAGGCGTTCTTCCTCGATCTCGCCGACGCGCCCTGGATCGCGACGATCGCCGACCCGGTGGATCCGTGGGCGCACCTGTGCCGGATCCGCTGCGAGCAGACGCTGATCTGGAACCCGGATCTGTACGCGTCGATCGATCGCCGTACCGTCGCCGAGCTCTCCGGGCTGCAGACGCCGTACGGGCGGGGCGCGCTGCCGTCGAAGCTATCGGTCTCGCCGTGGTCGCCGCCGTGGTCGCCGCTCTACCTCGACTGGGCGGTGGACTTCTACCCGTCGGCGCCGTCACCGTGCGACGCGCCGCGCGACGCGCTACGCGACTGGAGCTTCGCGCCAGGCGACGCGCTCGATCCGCGCGACGACTTCACCTACACGTGGATCGGCCCCGAGCCACCGCCGACCGACCGGGCCACGCGCCTGTCCGGCCGCGCGCTGCTCACGCCGCAAGCCACGGCCGTGCTGCCGTCGCGGATCGCCGAGATCATCAAGCGCTACGACGATCAACCGTCGGCGCGCCGCGATCAGCGGGCGCTCCAGGACGCGCTACCGTGCCTGGAGAACGCGGACCTCTTGTCGCAGGCGCTGAGCGGCTTCAACCTCAAGCTGATCGAGCGCGATCCGCAGACCTTCCGCACACCCGGCGGCACGCTCGATCGCTGCCTGCACCCGCGGTTCGCGCCCGCGCTCGAGGTCGATGCGACGCCGGTCGCGGACGCCCAGCCCATCCAGATGAACCCGATCCGCGGTGGCCACCTCGCTGTACAGCGCTTGTGGGTGATCGACGCGTTCGGGCAGGTCTACGACGTGCTCGAGGCGCTGGGCGTGGATCCGCACAGCTTCAAGCCGGCGCTCGGCACCGACCTGCACACCCCTCACAGCGCGCACCTGGTGAGGCTCAAGCCGCGCGTGACGCAGCCGAGCCGGCTCACGCTCGCGCTCACCTCCGCCACCGACGATGCGCGCACGGTCGGTGCCCGGGCCGGCATCAACCCGGTGTGCGGCTGGCTGATTCCGAACCGGCTCGATCACAGCGTGCTCGTGTACGAAGCCGACGGGACGCCGCGCGGCGAGCTCCTGCTCGCCGACAAGCGCGTGCTGTGGCTCGCGCCGCCTGCGCTCGCGCCGCCGCCGCACGGCCATCGCTCGTCGATCGAGATCGACAACCGCCACCTCAAGGCGATCGTGCTCGGCGTGCTCGAGGCGCCCGACGCCGTGCTCGCGCTCGAGGGCCTGTTCTTGCTGCTCGGCGATGCGGCGTGGGCCACGTCGGCCGACGCCTGGGCAGACGGCGCGCTCCCGCTCCTCGTGGGCCAGCCGATCGCGGTGGCCCGTGCGCGCATCACGTTCGAGCTGTGGGGCCTGCCGGCCACGAGCCAGCGCTGGATCGACACCGGCGCGAGCGCGACCGGGGAGTTCGAGGCGGTGCGGTTCCCCATCCAGCTCGGCTCACCCGAGCTGCTCGATGATGGCTTGATCGGGTTTTATCTCGACGACGATTACGGAGGCATCCACTCGCCGTACCGGCTGGGCGAGTGGAACCCCTACGTGCGCGCGGAGCGCCCCTCGCTGCCGCTGAGCGGCGCGAGCGCGAGCTTGACGATGCTGATGGCGCCAGAGGGCAAGGTGCATGCGTTCACGGGGATCCTGCCACCCGCCGTGGTGACGCTCCCCTCCGAGTACGTGTCGCCCGACCTCTCGCGGATGCAGGTGACCTTCCGTGGCGGCCCGATGGTGAACGAGGCGGGAGGCGTGGTCATGCCGCTACCGAACATGAGCGAGGGCGCGTGGTCGTGGCTCCAGTACGAGGCTCCCGACGCGCCCGCGCGCGAAGCCGCGGTGACGGCGGCAGATGCGGTGGCGCGGCTGCCGACCGCCCCTCCGCTGCTGCGCGAAGGATGGCTCAAGCTCGTGCTGGGCGGCACGCGCACCCACTTCACGTACGCAGTGTCGCCGTCATCGGTGGCGGTAACGCAACCCTCGAGCGGCTTCAGCACCGTGATCCTGCAGCTCACCGTCTACAACGGTACCGGCAAGGACGTGGCGTGCACCGAGCTGCGCTTCGGCCTGCGCGTCGGCGAGGACGCAGAGGCGTTCACTGACAAGCCCGCGTTGATGGTCGCCTCCGTCCCGCGCGCCTCATCGTGGAAGATGCGCGGTGATGGACGGGGCACCTTCGTGGCGAGCCCGCTCGATCCCGGCGGTGGTCTCGCGCGCGGCGAGACCCTGCACATCAGCATCGCCGGTGTGCAGGTCAACCTCGTCCCTGGCGCCGCAGAGATCGAGGTGCAGGAGACCACCACCACCACCGACGTGCGCCGCGCTACCATGAAAGTGAGGAAGGTGGCTCCCTGACTGCCGGGAGGGCATCCCTCGAGCGTGACGGTCGCTTCGCCGTGCCGTCGCCCGGAGCTGGGCAGCGCTGGACCTTGGGAAGCCTCCTTCAGCTGCCGACGTGCATGACGCTACGGTGGTAGCAGGTCGACTCCCAGGACTCCCACCTCGACATCCACCGGGGACCTGCCGGCGCCATACGCACGCAGCAGCCACTTTCCCTTGGGTGCAAGCAAGCTGCAACCGCAGTCTCCGTTCCGCGGCTGGTTAGTTTTCCAATTGCCATTCGGATCACGCACGTCCACGTGCCAACAATGGAGTGTGGTCCAGTGAACCTCGGCCCATTTGGTGGAGGAGTTGTATTTGCCCTTCGCGCGCGTGAAGCGCACCGTGCGCACGTCGATTTCCACCGTCGCGATGGCGGGACCGTTCGGGCCTTCCGCGGTGAGCTGGTACGTCGTGAACTCCTCGGGCTGGACCCGATCCGTGCCGCTCGGGGGGACCCGGTCCGCGTAGGGCCACGTCTTCAACAGCCTGACCTCACTCGCGTTCTTTGTAGCCCAGCGCAGCGTCGCGAACTCGTGGAGGTCGATCAAGCTCGGCTCGCCAGTGAACGCGGTGATTGCCACCGACTCGACTGTGACCTTTACGGTGGCCTGGCGCGGACCGTCGTAGCCCTGCGCGGTCAGCGTGTAGACGGTATCATTCTTGGGGGACACCTGCCGGGTGCCCTCGTTGTCTACGGCGCCGATGCGGTCGATGGTGGCGCCGGTCGCCCAGCGGAGCCTCCAGGACAACGTGGCCTGCTGGCCCGGCGCGATGTGCGCCGGCTTGACATGGAAGCCCAAGATCTCGACCGGTTTGACCCATACGGTCACGTCCTTGGTCGCGGTCTCGTCCAGGCGGCTCGCGGTGAGCCGGTAGGTGGTGGTCTGGGTCGGCCTGACGGTCTTTTCGCCGCCCTGTTCATGGACCGGCTCTTCATTGATAGTGACCTTCGAGGCGTGGGCGACCTGCCACATCAGGTTGGTGGGCCCGCCCTTCGGGACGTGGGCCACGTCAGCCTTGAACTTCAGGATCCTCATCTGGGTGACGTACACGGCGATCGGTCTGTCCACGTACGTGCCCTGACCTTCGACGGTGAGTGTGTAGATGGTGTCGGCTTTGGGGCGGAGCTTGTGGGAGCCGTTGGGATCGACGGCGAGGCTGGTGCCGTCCCATCTAAGCGTGGCCAACGCCCCCCCGGTCGAGCGCCAGCTCAGTAGCACCGGCTCGTTCGGGCCGACCTGGATCGGATCGGCGGTGAGCTTGGTGATCGAAAGCTGCGGCCTGACCTTGATGAGATCGGGCACGAAGTAGCCCTCGCGGACCTGGTCGGTCTTCTCGCAGATCACGATCCGCGCGGGCCCCGGGAGGGGGTTGATCTGGGTGCGCGAGAACTCGAACACAATGCTTTCGCCGGCCTTGAGGCCGGTCGCGCTTCCGGTGGGCGAGGCGCTGAAGTTGCCGGTGCTGTCGGAGGTGATCGACCACGAGGTGCCGCGGGCGGGGTGTGCGTCCACGTCGGCAGCACGGCCCTCCTCGATCAGGTCGGTGATGCCAGGGCCCGACGGGATCGAGAACACGATCCGCTCGCAATCGATGTTTCGATCATGCGGATTGAGAACAGTGATCGTGAGCTTGACGACGCTCGGGTAGTTCGGGTTGTCGGTGAAATCTACTTGGGTGGGGGTGATGCCATAGCGAAACAGCACCGGCGGGCGGCCGATCCGTCGCTCGGAGGTGGAAATTGCAGGCACCTGCATGAAGCTTCATCATGCCCGATCGCGCATGAGTAAAACAACCGGTGCTTCGCGAGGTCGTCCGAGAAGGGGGCGGGCACGCAACCCCAGCGGCGCGAGGAGGAAGACCTCCGCAGTGCAGGAAGCGCTGGTCGGCCCCAGGGCCGTGGGCGGCCCGCAGGTCGGCGGGCCGGGGCCATCCGTGCCGCCCGTGCTCGCCGAGGACGCGCCGAGGCCCGACGCGAAGCAGAAGTCGGACGAGCCATGACCGCGCCGACCGCGACCTGGCTCGCCGCGCCGCGGACCAGCGACGTGGCGGCGGCCCTGCGCCGGCTCGCCGACGCGGACGACGGGGCGCGCATCGCGGTGATGCCCGACGTTCACCTGGCACGAGGGCACGAAGGCCCGGGTCGATCGCTTTGGCTATCCGATCCGAGCCGCCGTTACGCCAGGACCATATTCCTCATAGGAAGTATTCACTATTTTGCCATCCTGGTTGGTCCTGGTCATTACTGCGTAGCCACCACGGACCAACGGAGCCTGCGAACAGACCGAAATCTGCTGGCCGTTGGTGCCGGCATCTGCGGAAGCTGCCATTGCGGCAAGCTGCCGACGCCGCTAATCAGGGTATCACTCCGCACGAGGTCCGGCGCCAGGCGGCCAGCGTGTCCTGCCATGTGAGTGCGCCAAGCTCAACAACTGCAATAGTTGGCAGGGCTCATGTTCCGCGGTCGGCATCCGCAATTGCTGCCTCCCCGGCAGTGGCAGCACGTGTACACGGACCCGCTCGGGCAGGCTTTCCAGTCCGGGGATCCATACCCGAGGATTCTTGGGTCGGACCGGGCGTAGCTACCTTGGGCCACCTTGTCTGAACGATTGCCCTCGATAGTGTGGACGCGGGTGGCGGTTGAGTTCCTCACGATGCCAACGTGGTTAGGTTCGCCGTTGTGGTTCCAGTCCAAGAAGATGATGCAACCATGGCAGGGTTGGGTGTGAAATCGCCCGTGCTTGCGGAACCACGCTATATGGTCATCAACGTTTGAGTGCTTACCACCGACGCTCGCGAGATAGCCTGCCTGGTTGAACACCCAGCTGATAAACATGTCACACCAGTCGGCGCAACGCAAAGATCTACTATACCAACTTCCATACTTCGTGCAACTGCCTGCTTTCTCAGGATACCCGAGTTGGCTTTTTGCAATACTGATTACTTTCGCAAAGGGTTCCGTGGTTGTCGCGCTGGCCTCGGCCGCCTCGATGGCCTTGATCTCGGCCGGCGATGGCTGCTCGGATGGAGCGATCGGCTTGTTGACATTGACAGGGGTCCTCTCCAGCTCCCGGTCAGCGCGCGCCTGGTCTTTTTCTTCTTCGGTTTGCGTTAGTTGTTTGCCCTGTTGCTCGTTGCTCGCCTCCTTCGCAGGCGCAGCCAGCAAGGGAGTCGTTGCAAACAGCGTGACAACAGCTGCCATGGTGCGTTGCCTCCAGGCGCCCACACATCCACACCACCAAGCCTTCTTCGTAGAGAAATTTCCCATGATGTACCTCCTATCCAGCCAGAAGCAGCCGACATGCCAGCATGCCGAGGGAACAAGCCTCACGGGGCCCCGTCGCCGGCAATAGCCCACGATTCATCGTCCATGTGAGGGAAGTCCACGGGCGGTCTCTCAGTCGCTGTAGGTGTGAGTGTCGCGATGATAGCGGTCGAGTTGGTCGCCTTCGGTGCTGTGTTGACATCGCGATTGAAGTGCATCGATGTCGCGAAGTACGACCTGCGGTGACGGTGACCGATGATGACTCGTCGCCGACGACGCTGTCGCGTTGTCGAGTCCTCGAGTTCACGCGCAGTCAAATAATAACAATTCCGACAGGGATGCTTCTCGTGATGCCATGGAAGCTCACCATGCCATCAGCGCACCAACAGAGGAATTCGGAGTCCCGCCCTGGGACTCTGCCCGAAGGTGGCATGTCTCGTGCGTCCATCAAGCCGTCGACCGGCGGTTCACCCTCCTTCCGAGCTCGGCTCGGAGGCAGCCGTCCTCCAAGAGTTGCGGCAACGCGTAGCTGCCATCGAGGAAGCAATGGCTTCCGAGCGGCAACGCACGGGCCAGCGGGTGTATGGACGCCGAGCCGTGCTCCTGCGCAACCGCGCCTTTCGTCGTGGCGTACAAGGCCGCGCGCGAAGCCTGCCAGACCGCGGTGACGACCATGTTCCCACCGATGGTAGCTGTGCGGGAACGGCGGTTACTCGCGAGGCATCGTAACTCGATCAGCCAGCGACCCGGTCGCCGCCGTCCCCCACGTCGCGCCCCAAGACGTTGTACTTTCAGGGGCTTCCACAGGGACATGGCGTGTTGCGACCAGGGTCGGCCAGGGCCACGACGCGACGCTGCTCACAGCGCGGAGGCCGCCCGGTGGCGGCGGGCCGGCGGCATGTCAGGATGACGCGCCCCCTCGGTGGCGGCGTCCTCCCCGGGCGCCGAAACGGTCGAGCGGGCGTGGCAATCACAGGGAGACCGCGTGAAGAACCTGATAGTCCAGTTGATGGCCGAGCGCCCCGGCGACTGGCTCACCCACCTCGAGACCGAGTTCAAGATCGACGCGGTCCGGGACGGCGATCGCGTGAGCCTCAAGTACAACATGATCGAGTCGCCGATGGCCGAGCCGATCGTGCAGCAGTGCCGCGGCATGGTCGTCGATACCGCGCGGCGCGCCGTGCTCGCCTGGCCGTATGACAAGTTCTGGAATCACGGGGAAGGCGCCGCGGCCCGGATCGACTGGTCGACCGCGCGCGTGCAGGAGAAGCTCGACGGGTCCTTGATGATCCTGTACTGGGACGCCGGGGCGTGGTGGGTGGCCAGCTCGGGGCATCCGACCGCGGGTGGTGGGTTCGCCGGTGCGCGCACGTTCCGCGACGCGTTCTGGCAGATCGCGCGCGAGCTCGAGGTGGAGCTCAGCTTCGCCGAGCCCGGCATCGTGTACATGCTCGAGCTGTGCGACGCGCCCAACCGCGTGGTGGTGCGGCACGAGCGCCCGCGGCTGGTGCTGCACGGCGCCCGGGCGATGGCGAGCGGCGTCGAGTTGGCCCGCGCGCAGCTCGAGGTCGAGGCGGCGCGGCTGCGCGTCGAGCTGGTGCGCGAGTGGCCGATCCGCAGCATCGACGAGTGCCTCACCGCGGCCGACGCGTTGAACCCGCTCGAGCAGGAGGGGTTCGTCGTCGTCGACGCCGCGTTCAACCGCGTCAAGATCAAGTCGCCGCGCTACGTGATCCTGCACCACATGAAGGGCGACGCGACGCCGCGGCGGGCCATCGAGCTGTGGCAGACCGGTGAGGCCAGCGAGCTGCTCGCCCACTTTCCGGAGCTGGCCACGACCATCGAGCCGGTGCACGCGGAGCTCGATCGGCTCGCCGACCATGCGCTCGCCGACTTTCACGCCAACCGGCATCAGCCGTCGCGCAAGGACTTCGCGCTGGCGATCAAGGATCGGCCGTACTCGGCCGTGCTGTTCAAGCTGCTCGGCCATACCAGCCCCGGCCTCGAGGACATCAAGGCGATCATGCGCAAGCTGAGTACGTCGGCGCTGGAGCGGATGCTCGGCCTGACCACGACGCCGGCGTGACGGGGGCGCTCGCTCGCCCGAGCCGGCTACGGGGCCGCCGTCACCGTCACCTCGCCGAGATCGACGTCGGTGGCGCCCTGGAGCGTGAGCTCGCGAAGCTGCGGGAGCGGGGCGTCCGGATCGCGCGCCGGCGCGCCGGCGGAGACCGTCGTCGGGCCCGACGGCAGGTTGTGGAGCAGGAAGCGGCCGTCGGCCGTCGTGATGGCGACCTCGGACGTCGAGACCACGATGGTGCGCCCCTCCGTGGTCTCGTTGCGCTCGAGGCGAGGCGCCTCGACGGTCCAGCCGGCGAGCGGCTTGCCGCCGGCCGAGACCAGCCGGCCGCGGATCGTGAAGCGAGGCTGTGCGACGAGGCGGAGATCGTCGCGGCGCTGGCCCTCGGCGAGGCTGACGGTGATCGTCGACCGCGGGTCGCCATCGACGGTGAGGCGGTAGGTGCCGGCGGGGAGGTCGCGCAGGGTGAACCGCCCGCCGGTGTGGTAGAGCCGTTCGTCGCGCGAGACGTCGTGGGCCCGGTCGGCGGCGGCGATGGTGATGTCGTCGATCGACGTGGCGGCGCTGGACGGCACGACGACGCCGGCGAGGACCCCGCTGGGACGGAGGGTGAGGTGGGGGTGGTCGCCCGGGTTGACGTGCAAGGCGAGGGTATCGGGACCGCCTTCGCGATGGGCGCGAATGGCGAACCGGCCGCGGGGCAGGCCGGTGAGGCGGAAGCTGCCGTCGAGCGCGGTCAGCACCGGCGGATCATGCCAGGCGCCGCGCGCGAGTGAGCTGGCCTCGCCGGCGTCGGGGGCATGGTCGTCCTCGCGGGCGGCGGTGACGTAGGCATCGGTGATCGGGGCGTTGGCGGCATCGGTGACCGTGCCGGTGATGATGCCCGGGGCGGACTCGGCGGTGAGGTGGACGTGGGCGACGGTGCCGGCCGTGACGGTGGCGGAGGCGGGGTGCGCCTCGGGCCTGGGCGACGGCTCGCCCCACGGCGACCGCACGCTGACCTCGTAGCTGCCGGCGGCGAGCGCGGCGATGGTGAACCGGCCGTGCGCATCGCTCTGCTCGCTGCCGCTGTCGGGGCCGCGGGCCTCGACGGTGACGGCCGCGGGGTTGCCGGCCTCGTCGACGACCTCGCCGGTGATCGAGCCGCCGGCGGCGAGCACCAGCTCGATGGTGGCGGTCGCGCCGAGCGTGGCGATGACGGAGCCGGGCGCGGTGGGGCGGGGGTAGCCGTCGGCGTAGGCGTAGACCTCGGTCGCGCCGGGTGCGAGGCCGTCGGCGACGAAGCCGCCATCGCGGCCCGACATCGCGTTCGCGAACGTGACGCCGTTCTTGGACATCAGGTTGACCGCGGCATCTGCGATCGGCGCGCCGGCGCGCGAGGTGACGTGACCGGCCACGCGCGCGCCGGGGTGGACCTTCCAGACCAGGTCGTCGACGTCGGAGGTGCCGACGATCAGATCGGGGTACGGGACCTGGCGGAGGAAGCGATCGCAGGCGGCGGTGACTTGATAGGTGCCGGGCACGACGCCCTCGAGCAGGATGTCCCCATCGGTGGTGGTGCGAGCGCGATAGAACGCGGAGCTGCCGTAGCGGTCGAGCGAGACCTCGCCCTGGTCGGGTGGGCAGGGCCGCGCGCCGGCGCCGTCGTCGATGACGACGCGGCCGACGACGACCGCGACGGGGTAGATCTCGATGACGAGATCGTCGATCGTCTGACCGAGGCCCAGGAGCACGCTCTCGGCGGCCTCGCCGTAGCCGCCGACCGAGGTGGCGGTGGGCTTGTAGCGCCCGGGCGGGAGCTTCGCGATCTGGAACCTGCCGCCAGCGTCGCTGCGCGTGGTGGCGCCGTTCGCCGAGACGGTGGCATCCTCGAGCGGGCGGCGGGTGCCGGCCTCGACGACGATGCCGCCGAGCACCGCTTCGGGCGTGAGCACGATCGCGAGCTGGTCGGTGGGCGCGGTGGCGTGGGCCTCGCCGTCGACGTGATGCTCGGCCGAGGTGGCGACGTAGATCTCGCCGGGCATGGCCCACGCGACGAACGCGCCGTCGGGGCCGCTGCGGGTCGTGTACACCGGCGGCGAGCGCGCATCGCCGCCGACCTGGATCACCGCGCCGGCGATCGCGTGGCCGCGGACGTCGCCGACGGTGCCACGCACCTCGACCGCGCCGGACAGGAGCACGAGATCGACGCCGGTGCGGTGCTCGCCGGCCGCCAGCCACAGGCGATCGTCGTAGGCGGGTGCCGGACCGCGCCAGGGGCCACCGGCGAGCTGGCGCGCCGATGCCCACACGACGTAGGCCGCGGGCGCGAGCTCGTCGAACGTGTAGGCGCCGCGGGGGTCGGTCGCGAGGCACACCGGCGGTGCGGCGTCCCGGGCGGGGCGGACACAGACGGTCGCGCTCGGCACCGGGGCGCCGGCTGCGGTCACGGTGCCGGAGATCGAGCCCGGCGGTTGGTGCCGCAGCTCGGCGAGGCGGGCGCGCCCCCGCGTGGCCGTGGTGGGGCCCGCGTCATGCGTGCCGTGGTGGCAACGAACGTAGGCCACGGCCGTGAGGGCCGCGGCGATCGCCGTCGCGAGCGCGGCACGTCTCCAGCGCATGGGTGATCCTGTCATGCGCGCCGGCTCCCGGCGACTTCTCGAACCGAGCCGCCGGTGCAAGGCCGCGCCGGCCAGCACGATCGCGGTGTGCGCGGGATCGCGACCCCGGCGCCGTGACCCGGCCTGGGCGCCCCACACGGGCCGGGATCGGCACTGAACAGAGCACTGAACAGACTTGTCAGACCGCCATGCGAGGGTGGTCGCATGGACGGGCCGCCCGTGGTTTCTCCGAGTTTTCACCTCGCACAGAGCGACGCGGTGGCGTGGCTGCGCACCCTGCCGTCCGACTCGATCGATCTCCTCATCACGGATCCGCCGTACGAGTCGCTCGAGAAGCACCGCGCGATCGGCACGACCACGCGCCTCAAGCACAGCAAGTCCTCGAGCAACGACTGGTTCTCGATCTTTCATAACGATCGGTTCCCCGAGCTGTTTGCCGAGGTCCATCGCGTGCTCCGGCGCGACACGCACTTCTATCTGTTCTGCGATCCCGAGACGATGTTCGTCGCCAAGCCGCTCGCGGAGGCGGCCGGCTTCAAGTTCTGGAAGCCGCTGATCTGGGACAAGTGCCTCGGGCCGGACACCTCGCTATGGACCGAGCGCGGCGTGCTCCGGATCGCGGAGGTTCGCGTCGGCGATCGCGTGGCGATCCCCGAGGGCGGGACGACCGAGGTTCGCGCCAAGCGCCGGACGCGGGCGCAGGCGCTGCGGCTGGCGCTGTCGGATGGCACCAAGCTCGTCACGTCGCGCGAGCACGTCTTCGTGCTGCCGGACGCGCGCCAGGTCGAGGCCGGGGCGCTGGTGGCCGGGCAGCCGCTGCTGACCCGGCCGATCCGGCGGCGCACGATCGAACCGGTCACGCAGCTGTACACCACGACGCTCGTGGCCGAGGCGCGGCCGATCCGGATCGAGGCGATCGAGGCGATCGGCGAGCAGGATCTGATCGACATCTCGATCGAGGACCGCGACGAGCTGTTCCTGCTCGCCAACGGCGTGGTCACGCACAACTGCAAGATCGGCATGGGCTACCACTACCGAGCTCGCTACGAGTGCATCCTGTTCTTCGAGAAGGGCAAGCGGAAGAAGCTCAACGATCTCGGCATCGCGGACATCCTCGAGGTCCCGCGGATCTCGGGCGGCTATCCGGCGGAGAAGCCCGTCGCGGTGAGCGAGATCCTGATCCGGCAGAGCAGCGACCCGGGCCAGCTGGTGATCGATCCGTTCATGGGCTCGGGCTCGATCGGCGTCGCCGCGGTGACCAGCGGCCGGATGTTCCGGGGCAACGATCTGTGCAAGGAGGCCGTCGACATCACGCGCGGCCGCCTGCGGGACGCCGGTGCCAGCGAGACCAGCGAGCTCACGCCGCCTGCGCCGGCGGCGCAGGTCGGGCAGGTCAGCCAGCTCGGGCTCGTGGGGCTGGTGCACGAGCGGGGCACGTCGGGGGGCGCCGGTGGCGCGGGCAGGTAGGTAAGCGATGGCACGCCTGGCAAAAGCGACGGTGACCGGCCACGGGTTTCGCGATCTGATCGCGGCCTACGTTCATCATCAGTATGCCGATCACGGCCTGGTCGTCTATCGCGAGGTCAACCTCGGCAAGACGATCATCGCCAAGGATCGCCAGATCGACGTGTTCGTGATGCGGCCCTCCGATCAGAAGGCGATCGCGATCGAGTGCAAGTACCAGGACGTGCAGGGCACCGCCGACGAGAAGATCCCGTACGCGCTCGACGATCTGGCCGCGCTCTGGGTGCCCGGCTGCCTGGTCTACGCCGGCCGCGGCTGGTCCAAGGGCGTGCTGCACCAGCTCGAGGCGTCGCGGCTGGCGGCGTACTGCCTGCCGGAGCGGCCGAGCCTGGCGCGCTCGAAGGTGACGCGCGAGCTCGACTACATCCTGGCCGCGACGTTCGGGTTCTGGGAGCAGATCCTGCCGGCGGCCAAGCGCTACCGGCGCTAGCAGGCGATGCCTTAGCCGTCGAGCTGCAGCGCGAGCGTGAGGCCACGTGCGATCGCGCGAAGCTGCTCCGCCGGGAGGCTGCCGATGCGTTCACGCAGCTTTGCGCGGTCGAGCGTGGTCACCTGATGGCACAGCGCCACGCTGCCCGCGGGCATCCCACCGACGCGGCGCGGGATCTCCACCACGGTCGCCGACCGGCGCCGTTGCGCATCCGAGGTCGAGCACGGGACAACGATGATCGAACGCCACGCGGGTGCGTCGTTGAAGATCTGGTGCGACACCACGATCACGGGTCGACGCCCGGTCTGCTCCGAGCCCGATCGCGGGCGCAGCGCTGCCCAGTAGATGTCACCGCGACGGAGGATCATCGCGTCCGACGCCGCTTCCCGGTCGACCGTGCGCGCCGCGGCGGCTCGACGAGGTGCGCGAGGCTCGCCTCTTCGAGCGTCTCGTCGAGATCGTCAGGTCCGCCGGCGGCGGCGGTGACGTAAGCGCGGAGCTCATCCTCGACGGCCCGGCGTCGATGGCTCGATAGCCACTCGGCGATCGCCGTCCGCGCGAGCTGGGTCGCCGGACGGCCCTCGCGCGCGGCCGCGGCCCGCAGCGCGTCGTAGAGCCGCTCCGGCAGGGGGACGTGGAGATTCCTGACCGTGGCAGAACCCATGGCAAGATCTTGCCATGAACGGGCCGATGGACCAAGCGGCGATGCGCGGCGAGGCCCGTCGACTCGACGAGGACTCCGGCCGTGACGAGCAGCTCGACGGCGCGGTTCGCCGTGGGCCGGCACGGGCCTGGCTCACGGCCCGGCGCTGGTCGTCGGACGGCAGAGATAGCACCATCGGCTTCCGAATGGTCTCCTGCAAACGGGCTCCATCCGGGTCAAGGAGGGGGACACCGTGGCCCGGGGCGCGGTCCTCGGCCTCGTGGGGAACAGCGGGAACACGTCGGCACCGCACCTCCATTTCCACGTGATGGACAGCCCGAGCCCCCTCGGCTCCAACGGCGTCCCGTACATCCTCGAGCACTTCCACGTGACGGCTATCGGCGCGGGCACGGCCATCTTCGATCAGGTCGAGAATACGGAGAACCCATACCCCACGACGCCCGTGGTGGGAGACACCAGGCGCGAGGCGGTGCTGCCCCTCGACCTGTCCGTGGTGACGTTCACGCGCTGACCCTCGGCTCGGCCCCGGTGGGCCGCCTCAGGGTCGCCCTGGACCCACTCCCTGCGAGCCACTCGCTCCGCTCGAGCTCACGCTCGCCGCCGGCGGCACGACGAACACGCAGGGATGCGGCTCGGTCCGGGCGCGGCTGGTCCAAGGGCGTGCTGCACCAGCTCGAGGCGTCGCGGCTGGCGCTCAGTCGATGGCGTCGTCGTCGTCGTCGTCCACGTCGTCGGCGATATCGTGGCGCTCGATGAGCCGGCTCAGCTAACAAGGTGCTGGGCCACCTCCACGGCTAGCTGAGCAGTTGTTGTTGACCAGACCCTAGCGCTGCGACACAATTGAACGAGCGGCAAAGCGTGCCGACGTGTCCAACGCAGTCAAACCGATCGAGCTCCCGGAAGACCTCCAGGCCTTCGCCGAAGAGCGCGTGCGCGCTGGCGAGTACGCGAGCGTGGCGGATGTCGTGCGCGATGCGCTTGAGCAGAAACAGCTCGCCGTCCTACGCGAGGCTCTCGAGGTCGGGCTCGTGCAAGTCGAGGCCGGGCATGTGATCGAAGGCACGCCAGCGACAATCATGGAACAAATCCGCGCGCGCCGCGGAAGACGTCGCCCTCTGGTGGGATCGTAACCCATAGGCGATGGCGTCGTTTCTCCGTCACTGAGCAGGCTGCCGCCGACATTGACGACATCCTGGAACGCACGCTCGAACGATGGGGAGAGCGAAAGTACTGGGAGTACTCGGACCTCATCGAACAAGCCCTCGTTGTCGTCGCGCAAGACCCGACGCGCGGTCGCACGCCTGCTGCCGCGACTCAATCCGGGATCCTCGGACACCACATCAAGCAACCGGGGCGTAGCGCGCGACACATCGTGTTCTACACATACGACCCGACGAACGATCGCGTGACTGTCCTGCGCGTCCTGCACGACTCCATGGACTTCAAGCGGCACCTTCCAGAGTGATCGCCTCTCGGTCTCACTCGGCGGTGAACTCAATCCCGTTGACGCGAGGCTCTCCTCGAGCCATGGCGACTCGGCGTGTACGAGCTGCCATGTCTTCGCCGATCTTGGCACGGGCCGATGCACTGGCGAGGCGACCGCACCGGAGGCTGGGGGCTGGGGATCAGGGCTAGAGCTCGGCGATCAGCTCCTGGGCCGGTGGGTTCTTCCCCCAAATTAACCCCGGTGGGGTTCTTCCCTGCATCGATCCGTCAGGCGCGCCACTCCTCATCCCCCGCTGAGGCTCCGGCGCTAGCTAGCTAGTCGCCGAGCCCGCCTTCGCGCAGGCCGCGTGAGGTCCCGACCGACGTTCGTTTTCAGGGACCCCACCCAGGGGCCCCACCTCCCCACCAGGGGACACGTCCGAAATCCGGCCGGACACCATCTGAGCCGGACATGTCCGAAGTCCGGACGATATCCGGACAAGGACGCCAAGGACCGCTTGGCCGTCTCGAGTCCCTCTACCCACTCCATGCCCGAGCAATTCAACCTCGGCGGAGTTCTCCCCTGCGGAGTTCCTCTCCCAATGCCCGCACAAATTAACCCCGGTGGGGGCCCCCCCGAACCGCGGCTGGTCGCAGATCGCGGCGGCAGCGATGGCCAGGCTGTGGTCGTGAGGTCGTCGCCTCCGACGCCCCGATATTCTGGTGGCACAGAGTGTGCTGTCCTCACCCCTTATTCCAAATGGGTGCAGATCAGCTCACCTCCGGAATGAAAGCCACGATCAAATCGGATCGTAAGGGATCGAGATCATTGCGACGCGGATCGCGGCTCGAAGCCGGGCGGCGCTTGTCAGCGCTCGTAACTGATCGAAATCACTGACGGTGGATCTGAACGCGGCTGCACCCATTCCAAATCCACCAAAAACGAGAGAGGATTGCCCCATGGCAGACTATGCTCAGTATGACACCTGGTATTCGTTTATTTCTAACAACACCAACCTTTGGCTTTCCTGGTCCAAGGTATTCAACCCGTACGCGTACCTCTACAGCTCGCCGAAAGCGATGTGGTTCGAGAACGTGAACGGTCCGAACAGCGGCTCGATGGTCACCGGCGACGTGGTGAAGATCAGGGAGCGCATCAGCGGCGGCGACTTCACCATGATCTGCAACGGCGGCGCAGGCCAGTACGTGCGCTTCATCGGCGGCGATCCGAACGGGCAGACGTTCGGCTGGCAGCTCTGGGCCGATCAGAACAAGACGCCGGGCCAGGCTATCAGCCTCGGGCAGACGCTCTACGTCACGAACGCCTCGTGGCAGAGCAACAACTTCCTCACGCAGTACTCGGGTGAACCGCAGTACCTCACGATCGGGGGCAATGCGCTTACGTTCCAGATCCGCTCTGAGGGCGGCGGGCTGCTCGTCGACGAATCGGACATCAAGCAGGCACCGAAGCAGAGCTCGTAGTCGCGGGCTCGAGCGAACCCCGACAGCGGAGAGCCCCGTCCGGGGTTACTGCGCAGGCCCTCAGTTGTCCGGATTCCGGTCGGACATGGCCGGTCCCGGACAAAATCCGGACAAGCAACTGGTCGAACCTCTGAAAATTAACCTCGGACGGGGTTCTCCCCGGTCGTGTCGCCTACCCAGCGCTGGTTCGGAGCCGGGCCTCGAACTCGCGGTCGAGCAGGTTGCCCGCTACCGGTTACTCGTGGTCGCTCATCGTCGTCGAGCGATACCGGCGACGAACCCGAGCCACGAGCTTCTCGCCCTGCATGAACGCGAGGACTCCCATAGGTCTTCCGGCTCTTGGCGAAGGACTCACCGATCAGCACCTTCAGCCGCTCGTCCTGCTTGTTGCGCACCGACAGTGTGCTCCGGATCAAGCCGGTCGAAGCGTCGCGCCACGTGCCACTCAGGTATCATCGGGAGGACATGACATCGAAGGCATCCTGCGGGTGGAGAACCTCGAGGCTCTATTCGCGCCGTGCGACCATTGCCATCGCGACCTCCGCGATCGCCATGTCGTGCGCCGCACCGAGAGTTCCGCGAGCGGTCGCCGACAACACCGACGGCGTTGCGCCTGGACATGGCAAGGCCACGCCGGTCACCTTCGCATGGGGGAGCCCGTGTCGGGTGCCGGTGACAGAAGTCGCTTCGAAGAAGAACAGCACGGTGAAGATGACGTACGACGTGGTACTCGAGCCCGCAGAGACCGGCGATGAGCTGCGCGTGCGCCTGGAGCACTTCGCATTCCAGGAGGCCAACGGGATCGACCTCACCACAGCGGCGATGCGCGCGCGAATGAGCGAGGCCGTCGCACTCACCGCGGCGATACCCGTCATGCGAATCGCCACGAACGGCTCGTTTCTCGGTGTGGTCGATCTCGACAAGGCCGTCGCGTGGATGCTCGATCAGCCGCCGTTCAACAAGAAGCCAGAGGAGGCCGAGAAGGTTCGGGCGATGATGCTATCGCCGCAGATGCTCGAGGCGCTAACCGGGAAGATGGGGGAGATCTGGGGAACCTGGGTCGGTGCGTGGCTCGCGCACGAACTCGCACCGGGCGAGACCGTCCAGCTCCAGAGTGAAGTGCAGTTCGGCACGAATGCTGCGGCAGGTCCCTCGCGGCTCTCTCATCTTGGCGCCGTCGCGGACGCGCGGGGAATGATGCGGTTTCGCTTCGAGAGCGAGGTCCATGGCACAGAGTTCGTTCGCGCCGCGCGCGGGCTGCTCGCATCCATGCTCGCCGAGATGGCGGTCCAGGAGCCGCCGGAGCTGTTCATCACCGACGGGGGCCGGCAGCAGTTCGCCGAGGTCGATACCGATCCGACCACACTGCGACCGAGCCACGCCGTCTTCGATACGAAATCACATTTCGTATTCAAGAATGGAAAGGACACGACCTACACGGAGCGGCGCGAAGACACGTTCCACTGGGACCGGGCCCAGGGCGTCTGCGCAGCCAGGCTCGAAGATCATCGATGATCATGAGCGCGCGCGCCGGCGTCGACCGTTACCGCCGAGTCGGATCGGGGGAGCCCCGACCGAGGTTGCTGGTGATCAATGACGGTGGCAACCGTGCCAGCTTGCTCGCCTCTGTAAGCGCGACTACAAGGGCAGCGAGCCCGAGGTCAATCGATCATCGCCGGTGGAGCCAGCCGAGGTTCCTTGCTGGCTCTTGGCCATGTTCGGGCCTTCCGAGTCCCGGAGGGCATCTCGGTGGGGCACACCTCGTCAGCTCAGGCAGCGCCAAACACAGGTGGCGGTCACGTCTCCGCCACGGGCACGTAGGCGAAGCGTCGGAGCCAATAGGTGCCGAGCGGGAACAGCGTCGGCTCGCCTTGCCGCCAGCGACCGCGTGCGCTCAGGTAGTCCGCGACGAAGGCACGGTCACGCAGCAGCGCCTCGATGCGGGCCCACTTGCTCCGCGACGCCACGCGCGGCCGGAGGTTTCGTCGCGGTTCACGGCTCGCGGGCTGACCGCGCCACGACTGCGTGAGCGCGGCACGCCGTCCTACCACCCGACCGCCAGAGCGCCGTCGCACGGCCGCCTGCTCGGCTTCGACCGCGTGAACGCGGCCCGCAGCTCGCCGAGCAGCGCCGCCTCGGGCCCGAGCTCCGACGGGATCGTCAGCCGCAGCTCGACGACTTCGGGCATTGGGCTGTCGGGCGAAAGAAGTGCAAAGGCCGCGTCGCGCGCAGGGCACGCCCGCCCAGCAGGGCGCCAAGCCCGTTAACGCCCGGACAATGGTGCACCCGATCGACCAGGTGGTCCTGGACCGGGTTGGCGGCCGTATACACCCGCTTGTCGATCACCGCCGCCCGGTCGACCAGCTTCACGACGCAGATCTGCTCCGACGACCAGAAGTTCTCCCAGGTTTCGGCTACTTGCTTTGGCTTGACCGGCACCTTAAAGGTGCCATACTCTGGAACGCGTCGACGACATGGAGAAGAAGCCGACCTACGACCTGGACAGCTTCAAGAGTGAGTTCTCTGTTCGGTCGAGCGGCTTCGCATGACCGGCACGGCCCGGAACACGGCTTTCGCTCTCGGGTTCGTGCTGCAGGACGTGGTGGATGTGATCCAGGCGATGACAAGGCAGCAGTTCTACAAGTCGATGACGAGCCTCGCGGACGTGAAGGTCTGGCAGGACGTCTACCTGTTCCCTACGGCGGCCTCGTCTTGTACGTGAAGTTGACGGTAGATGATGAAGGAAAGTTGCTGCTGAGCTTCAAGGAAAAATAACGATGGTCAAGAAGGCGAAGAACGCGACGTCGAAGCGCTGCCCTGAGTGCGGGGGGATGATGCGCTACGAGACGAGGGCGGATCGCGTGGAGTACAAGGGGCAAGCACGAACGCTCGACACGACGGCTTGGTGGTGCTCCGACTGCGCAGAGTCCATCCAGGATGGGCCCGCGCTACGGGCGGCGGAGAGGGCGTTCATCGAGTTGCGCGCGCAGGTGGACGACGTTCTCTTGCCCGAAGAAGTGGCGGAGGTTCGGGAGAAGCTCGGCATCTCCCAGCGTGAGGCGGGACGAGTGCTGGGCGGCGGGCCGCGGGCGTTTCAGAAGTACGAGTCGGGGAAGGTTCCTGTGAGCGCTCCGATGAAGAATCTGCTCGTCCTCCTCGACAACGATCCCAAGCGGCTGCGCGAGCTTCGCACAAAGGTGCTTCGCCACCATGGACGCAGGAAGGGGACGAGTGCTCCGACCGCGACGCGATGATCTGGATTTACCTCGGAGCCAATGGTTGATCTATCGTCGCTACGGCCGGGGCAGTTCGCGTCGGGGTTCGGCGGGGGGCGGGCGCTACTCGGGGTCGCCGTTGGGCGGCGCGGGCGCGGGGGCGGCGGCCTCGCCGCGGGCCTTGGCGTACTCGTCGAGCTTGCGATAGAGCGTCTTGCGATCGAGGCCGAGGCGCTGGGCGGCGCGGGTCTTGTTGCCGGCTTCGTCCTCGAGCACGCGCTCGATGAACTCGCGCTCGAGCTCGGCGACGGTCATGCGGCGGGCGACCGCGGCGCCCAGGAAGTCGACGGGCCGCTTCTCGCGCACGTGCGGCGGCAGATCTTCGTCGGAGATCAGCTCGCCCTGGCACAGCGCGACGCCGCGCTCGAGGACGTTCATCAGCTCGCGCACGTTGCCGGGCCAGTTGTAGGCCAGGAGCAGGTGCTGGGCCTCGGGCGACAGCCGCATCCGGCGCGGCGGGGTCTGGCGGGCGCCGAGCTGGGCGAGCACGTGCTCGGCGAGCGGCACGACGTCCTCGGGGCGGGACCGCAGCGGCGGGAGATCGAGGTGGATGACGTTGAGCCGGTAGTAGAGATCCTCGCGGAAGCTGCCGTCGGTGAGCATGGTCTCGAGGTTGCGGTTGGTCGCGGCCACGATCCGGACGTCGACGCGCTGGTTGCGGGTGGCGCCGAGCGGGCGGACCTCGTGCTCCTGGAGGACGCGGAGCAGCTTGGCCTGCAGCGGCAGCGCGAGCTCGCCGATCTCGTCGAGGAAGATCGTGCCGGCGTCGGCCTCGACGAACAGGCCGGGCCTGTCGGCGCGGGCATCGGTGAACGCGCCGCGCTTGTGGCCGAACAGCTCGCTCTCGATCAGGCCCTCGGGGACGGCGGCGAGGTTGACGCCGACGAACGCGCCGCCGGCGCGCGGCGAGTTGTAGTGGATCGCGCGGGCGATCAGCTCCTTGCCGGTGCCGCTCTCGCCGGTGATCAAGACCGACGCGGTGGACGCGGCGATCCGCTGCACCAGGGCGACGACGTCGCGCATCGCGCTGCTCTTGGCGATGATGTTGCCGAGCCCGAACCGCTCCTCGACCTCGCGCTGCAGCCGGGCGACCTTGTGGCGCAGCGCGCGCTCGCCGAGCGCCTTGTCGGCGACGAGCAGGAGCTCCTCGATCTCGAACGGCTTGGCGATGTAGTCGTAGGCGCCGAGCTTGACCGCGCGGATCGCGGTCTCGATCGAGGCGAACGCCGTGACCATGACGACGTGCGGCGGCTCGGGCAGCTGCATCACGCCGCGGATCAGATCGAAGCCGTCCATCTCCGGCATCCGCAGGTCGGTGATGATGAGGTCGAACCGCGTGACGCGCGCGAGCTCGAGGCCGGCCGCCGCGGAGGGGGCCGCCTCGACCGTGAAGCCGGCGTCCGACAGCTCCTCGGTCAAGAGGTCGCGCATCGCCGGGTCGTCCTCGACGACGAGCACGGCTCCCGAGCGCTCCGCAGGCATGTCGGATGGTTCTACCACGGCCGGTGGCGTCGAAGGCTTGCGACGGGCGTGCGTGGCGACCACGGATCCAGGACAAGGGCGTACGCGCGCAGTTGCGGGAGCGTCCCGCTCACCCGGCATCCGCCGGCAGCGCGGCGAGCAGCTGGCGCGCGACGGCGAGGTGAGGATCGCCCAGCGCGGGCGCGAAGCCGCGGTACACCGGGGCGAGCACCGTCACCGCCTCGTCGGGGAGGTGGTCTTCGAGCAGCAGCATCGCGAGCGCGGTGGCCGCCCGCAGGGCCGACGTGAGGGCGCCATGGCGCTGGGCCACCGCGAGCGCTTCGGCGAACGCGATGCGCGCCGGCAGGTGCGCCGAGGCATCGCGGGCGAGCACCAGCTGGCCGCGCAGGCGCAGCAGCTCGGGCTCGTTGCTGCGGTCGAGGCTGGTGCGGCACACCTCGAGCCCCTCGGCGATGGCGCGCTCGGCCTGATCGAACTGGCCGGCCGCGATGGCGCCGTCGGCGAGCAGGCCCAGGGTGTACGGATACCAGACCTTGATGCCGATCTGCTTGATCCCCTCGTTGCCCGCGACCAGCTCGTCGAGCGCGTGCTCGGCCTGACCGCGTCGCGCGCGCACCCAGCCCAGGCCGCACCGCGCCCAGCAGGTCGGGTACGGGAAGTTGTACCGGGTGGAGAGCTCGAGCATGCGCTCGGCGGTGGCCTCGGTGCGCGCGAGATCGCCGACCGCGACGTGCAGCGACATCTCCCACTGCTTGGCCGTGACCACCGTGTTCGGGTCGAGCGCCTCGACCTGGGCCATCATGTCGCGCGCGCGGCGCCAGGCGTCGTCGATGTGTCCGGTGTGCCACAGCACGGCGGTGCTGACCATGTGGCCGTAGAACCCGCCGCAGCCTCCGTAGTCCCGCACGACGCCGGCATGCTCGGCCGGCACGAACAGCGCCATGGCGCGCTCGAGGTGGTGGCGGGCGAGGTCGTAGTCCGCGCGGGCATAGGCCGACACGCCGATCGACGCGTGGGCCATCATGTGCTCGACCGGCGGCGCATCGCGCGCGAGCATGCGCTCGAACCAGCCGACGAGCGGCTCGACCTTGGCGCGCAAGCCGCGCATGAGGTGGACGGTCCACAGGCCGAACTTGACCGGCATGGGCATGTCGTCGCGCCGTGCGCACAGCGCCTCGATGGCCCGGCACGACTGCTCGAGCTCCGGTGACGTGTAGCCTTCGGTCGCGATCAGCACGGCGCCGAGCTGCATCCGCAGGCTGATCTCGGTGCGATCGCGCTCGTCGGATCCGGGCAGCTGCTCGAGCCAGGTCAGCGCCTGGCGCAACAGGTCGCGGGCCTCGACCCGCGCGTGGCGCCCCAGCACGCGGTGCGCGGCGCGCTGGACCGACGCGATCGCCTCGGCGAACCGGCGGGCGCCGGCGAGGTGGTGCGCGACCAGCTCGGGGCCGGGATCCCGGCCCGCGGCCTCGTCGGCGAGCAACGCATCGGCGAGCGCGCCGTGCAGGTCGCGGCGGTCGACGGCGAGCAGCTCCTCGTAGGCGGCCTGCTGCAACAGCCCGTGGCCGAACTGGTAGAGGATCTCGCGGGCGAGGCCGCGGCGGCGCAGCAAGAGCTCGGCCGCGACCAGCCGATCGAGCTCCTGATCGACGGCTGCGCGATCGAGGCCGCTGGCGCGGGCGACCAGATCGGCGGTGAACTCGCGGCCGGCGACCGCGGCGACGTGGGCGACCTGGGTGGCGGTGGGCCCGAGCTGGTGCAGGCGCGCGGTGAGGGCGTCGCGCAGCGTGCTCGGGACCTCGCCGGCGCGGCCGAGCTCGAGGGCGGCGCGCACCAGCTCCTGGGCGTACAGCGGCACGCCGCCGGCGCGGGTGGCGATCAGCACGCGCTCGGTGTCGGGCAGGGTGCGGCCGGCGCAGGCGTGCGCGATCACGGCGTCGATCGCCGCGGCGTCGAGGCTGCCGAGCCGGTACTGGGTGATGGTGGCGGACGCCGGCCACGGCGGCTGCACGCCCGGCCGGGTGGTCATCAGCAGGAACACCGGTAGCCACGCGATGTCCTTGATGATCAAGGCGATGAGATCGAGGGTCGAGGGATCGAGCCAGTGCAGATCCTCGACGACGAGCAGGATGGGCACCTGGTGGCTGCTGCCGACCAGGACGTCGCGCAGGCCCTCGAGGAGCTTGGGGCGGGCGCGATCGGGCGGCGCCGCCGGCAGGGTGGGCAGGCAGCCGAGCAGGTGCAGGATCTGCGCGGCCTCGTGGGCGCCGGTGAGCGCGCGGAGCCGCTCGGTGGCCGCGACGAGGTCATCGGTGGGATCGAGCTTCTGGCCGAGCTCGAGGCCGAGCAGCGCGGCGACCACGTCGGTGACCGGATCGAAGGCCGAGTGCTGGCGGTGGCTCGAGCCGCGCAGGACGATGTGGCGCACGTCGCCGCCGGCCACGGCGGCGGCGAGCTCGCGGGTGAGGCGCGACTTGCCGATGCCGGGGTCACCGATGAGCAGCGCGACCTGGCCCTGCCCCTGGCGGGCGCGCCGCCAGCTGCCGAGCAGGAGCTGCAGCTCGTGATCGCGCGCCACCATCGGGCGGTCGTGCTCGCCGGAGGCGGAGGCGGACGGGACGCCGGAGAACCGGCGCGCCGCGGGCATCCCCGTGGGCGGCGTGGGCGGGCGCTCGAGCCGGAAGTCGGTCTCGACCATGCGCGCCGCTGCCTCGCTCAGCCACAGGTCGCCGGGCCCGCCGAGCGGGAGCAGGCGGAGGGCCGTGTCGAGGGTGGCGCCGAGCACCAGCTCCTCGCTGGCGCCGTGGACCACGGCGAGGCCGGTGTGGACCGCGGCGGTGGCGGTGAAGCTCGCCCGGGCGTGGACCGGATCGAACGAACGCAGCTCGGCCGCGGCGGCGAGCAGGGCGCGGGCGGTGAGCACGGCGCGGCGCGCGGCGTCCTCGAGGGGACGCGGATGGCCGAAACACGCGACGAAGCGGTGACCGAGGGCGGAGATCAAGATCCCGTCGAACCGCGCCACGATCTCGCCGACGCGGGCGTGGAACGTGGGCAGCACGTCTGCCAGGAGCTCGGGATCGGACAGATCGTCACCATCGGCGCCGCTGGTGGCGGCCAGCTCGATGCACGCCAGCGTCACCTGGCGTCGCTTGCCGCGGGCCGGGGCCGCCGACGGCGTGTCGGCGGTGGCGTGCGGGCGCGCGGCCGGGTCAGCGGACGGTGGTGGCCGGGGGCGGGGCACGGCGTGGGGTGCGGGGTGGTCGTCGAGGATGCGGCGCAGGCGCTCACGCACGCTGCGCGCGCTGTCGGGGCGGTTGGCCGGGTTCTTCTCGAGCAGGTGATCGATGAGCTCGGACAGCGCGGGCGGCACCTCGGGCATCAGCGTGATCGCCGGCGGCTGGCGCTCGTTCAGGACGCGCAGGATGGTCACGGCGGCGACCTCGGCGGCGAACGGGCTCTGGCCGGTGACCAGCTCGTAGAGCATGACGCCGAACGAGAACAGATCCGCGCGCGCGTCGATGTCGTGGCCCTGGGTCTGCTCGGGCGACATCGCGCGCGCGGTGCCGAGCACCACGCCCTCGCGGGTCAGCGAATCCTGCGCGGTCCCGCCGATGGCGGCGCGGCGGGCGATGCCGAAGTCGGCGATCTTGGGCTGGCCGTCGGTGCTGATCAGGATGTTCTCGAGCTTGAGGTCGCGATGGACGATGCCCTGCTGGTGGGCATGATCGAGGCCGTCGGCGAGCTCGACGGCGATGCGCAGGACCTCGCTGATCGCCATCGCGCGGCCGGCCAGGAGCGTGTGCAGGCTCGGGCCGGGCACGTACTCCATGACCACGTGATCGACGTTGGCGTCGGTGACCAGGTCGAAGACCTGGACGATGGCGCGATGGCTGAGGTGGGCGGCGAGCTGGGCCTCGCGGCGCAGCCGGGCCCGGAAGGTGCGATCGATGTCGAGGCTGGGGCGGATGCTCTTGATGGCGACGCCGCGGCGCAGCGCCGGATCCTCGGCGAGGAACACCTCGCCCATGCCGCCGCGGCCGAGCCGGGTCACGATGCGGTAGCGACCGAGGTGGCCGCCCGGTGGGTCGGGCTCGGACGACAGCGCCGCGCCCGGGCCGGACGCGCCCGCGCCGAGCATATCAGGTAGGCCGGTCCAGCTGTGGGTCGTGCCGCCGGTGACGCGCACCTGGGTGCCGGGTTCGCGCGGTCGGGCGCGGACGGCGAGCGTGCCGGGGCTGCCGCCGACGACGCGCTCGACCCGGGTCTGCTCGTCGGAGGACAGCAGGGAGGCGAGCAGGGCGTGGGCTTCGCGCATCGAGATCGCCGCGCTCGGATCGGCGAGCAGGCGGACGAGCTCGACGGTACGGCTGTCGGCGGCGGTGCGGTCGACCCAGGTCCCGCCAGCGCCGCGGGGCGGCCAGCTGGCGACCAGCGCGCACAGGAGCCGGCCCAGCGCCGCCACGTCGCCGTGCGCCCCGGCCACGCGGGCGGTGAGGCCGAGGGCGGCCACTCCCGTGCCCAGGATCTGCGGAGCGCGGTCGGGCGCCCACAGCGTGTTGTCCAGCTCGAGGCCGCCGTGGACCAGGCCGCACTCGTGGGCGGTGGCCAGCGCGGCGGCCAGCGCGGCGGCCACCGCGCGGGTCTGTCCGGGCGCTGGACGCTGGCTGCTGCCCAGCGACGTCAGGATATCATCGACGGCGTCGGCGATCAGGTAGCGGTCGTCGCCGTCGTGGCCGAAGTCGCGGAACCGGACCAGGCCGGGGTCGTCGAGGTCGTGGTGCAGCCCGAGGAGCCGGGACAGCGGCTCACCGCCCGTGGCGGCCAGCTCGCTCGACAGGAGGTACAGCGTGGCGCGCTCGCCGTTGTCGCGGCGCCCCGCATAGTAGGTGCCGGACAGATCTCGACCGAGCGTGCGTTCGACACGCCACGGCCCCACATGCATCAACCGCTGTTTCATGAGCTGCGCCACCGACCTCATCTCCATTCGAACTCTGCAGCTCGCATGGTAGGAGCTGGTGTCAGACGTTACAAGAGCGAGGATCTGTAGCAATCCGTTGCACGGGATCACGGCCGGGCGATCGGTCCGCGTACGCCAAGGTAGATGTTCGAAAGCAGCGGTGCTCCCGACGCTGTCGCGGCGTTTGCTCGGCGTTCGCTCGGGCGGCGGGCGCGCGCCGGAGCGCCTGGGGGCCCGCGCTTGCACCGCGCCGCCGCGTTACAGCCTGACTGGCGAATTTCAGCGACTCCCGCGATGGCAACACCACCACGCGAGCGCACCGGCCTCATACCATTTCGCACGGAGGCTATTCCCGCGCGCGCTCAGTGTCCGCGCTTGCGCCGTGTCCGCCGGTGCTCGTGCTCCTCGTCGACCAGGCGCACGTAGTCGAGCGGCGCCGTCGTCTCGGATGGCATCGGATCGATCGGTCCCAGCTCCCGGACCCGCGCGCGGAACGCCTCGGAGATCTGCTCGAACGGCGGCAGGTCGTTGCGGCCGGACAGGGCGCCGGACCTGGCGGCTTCCTGCGCCTCCGCGGTGAGCTGGAGCGCGGTCTCGCGGGTGATCCGGCCGCGCCGGATGACGTCCTGCACGCTGGTCGCGAGGTGGCCCAGCTCGTACTGCCTGGAGTCGAGCATCTCGAGCGCGACGAAGATGACCTGGCGCGCCGACAGCACGCGGTCGCCGTACAGCACCAGCGCGGCCTGGAAGTAGTTGAACACCGGCACCAGGCGCGGGCCGTAGTGGCGGAAGCCCACGGGCGCCGAGCGGCGATCGAGGTGGATGAACAGGCGGTTCACCGCGTCGTGCTTGGGGACGCGCTTCGCGAGATCGAGGATGCGGGCGGCGTCGTCGTCGTAGGCGCGCGACGCGACGAGCACGCGCTCGAGATCTTGCAGCGAGACCCGGCCGGCGACCAGATCGGCGTACAGGCAATAGATGATGGCGTCGGCCTCGGCGTCATCGCCGAACAGGGTCTCGGCGTCGGCGGCCGCCCCGATCCGCGACTGCAGCATCGCCGGTAGCTTGTAGGGGATCTGGGCGCGCAGCGCGCGGAACCGGCCGCGCAGGATGTTCTTCAGGTTGTTCTTGAGGACGAACTCGTCGTAGTCGACGCCGTCGAGCGCGAGCTTGGCCGCGAGGACCTGGCGCATCTGGGTCGGGCTGCCCGACACGATGCAGATCCGGTGGTCGTCCTGGCGCAGCGCGCGGAGCAGCGCCGTGGCCCCCGGGTACGCCTGCTTGTCCGCGGCGTTCTCGATCGCGTTCTTCGCGAGATCGGCGAGCGAGTCGAACTCGGTGCGCAGGTACGTCTTGTCGAGGTCCCAGCGGAACGTATGGCGCGGCGGCGGCGCACCCGGCGGCAGGCCTTCGGGCACGTAATCGAACAGGCCGATCCGCTGGCCGACCCGGCCCGGCAGGGTCGTCATGCGGCGCAGGAGCGAGGGAGACTTCATGATCCGGCGCCGGACTCGCTCGTCGCATCACCGGGCGCCCGCGGCCGGCGGGTCGCCCGCTCGTCGAGCTCGGCCATGGTGCGGGCGATGTTGCCGCACAGGTTTCCGGCCAGGGACTTCTGCGCGACCTTGATCGCGTTGGTGACCGCGCGGGCGTTCGAGCGGCCGTGCGCCTTGATGAACGGGTGGGCGAAGCCGAGCAGGGGGGCGCCGCCGTACTGCTGCCAGTCGGTGATCGACTTGAGCTGATCGATCGCCGACGACAGCGCGATGAGCCCGAGCCGCCAGGCCAGCCGCTCCTTGTGCGCGTAGCGCGCCAGCCGCACGACGGTCTCGGACACGCCCTCGAGCATCTTGAGCACGACGTTGCCGACGAAGCCCGACGTCACGACGACGTCGGCGACGCCGCGCGGGATGTCGATGCCCTCGATGTTGCCGATGAAGTTGAGCTCGGTGGTCTCGACCAGCGCGGCGTGCGCGGCGACCACCGACGGCGGGCCCTTGCCGGCCTCGGTGCCGTTGGACAGGAGCGCGACGCGCGGCCGCCGGTTCTGCGACACCAGCTTGGCGTAGGCCGAGCCCATCACGGCGAACCCGACGAGATCCTCGGCGGTCGCGTCGATCGTGGCGCCGACATCGAGGATCAGCGAGAACGGGTCGTCTTTTTCACCGCGCCGGAGCTCGGTCGGGTAGACCGCGGCCAGCGCGGCCCGCCGCACGCCCGGGAGCAGGGACCAGCGCCGCACGCAGGCCAGCACGCTCGCGCCGGTGTTGCCGGCCGACACCAGCGCATCGCCGTCGCCGCGGGCGACGAGCTCGGCCGCGACCACGATCGAGGCCTCGGGCTTGGCGGCGAGGGCCTCGGCGGGCTTCTCGTCCATCTCGACGAACGTGGGGGCGTGGTGCACCCGGACGCGCGCGCCGTCGTGGCGCATCTGCGGCAACAGGCGGCCGATCGCGGCGGCGTCACCGACGAGGATGATCTCGGCCGAGGACAGCGCCAGCGACGCCTCGGCGGCGCCCTGCACGATCTCATCGGGTGCGTGATCGCCTCCCATGGCGTCGACGACGATGCGGTGCATGGCGGGCATCTTGCCATACAAACCCCGCGGCGATGCCGCGGCGCGCGCGAACGATCTCACCCCCCCATGGGCACGGTCAGACCGGCGGGCTAGAGTCGTGCGCTGTGGCAGAGAAGCTCTACATCGTCGACGGGCACGGGTACATCTTCCGTGCCCATTACGGGCTCATGAACAGCTCTCGGGGCGAGCGGCGCGAGGTCCGGCTGTCGACGAGCGAGGGCATGCCGACCGGCGCGCTCTACGTGTTCTCGCGCATGCTGATGCGGCTCGAGGAGGACTTCGCCCCCCGCCGGATGGCCGTGGTGTTCGATGACAAGTCCGGCAAGAAGACGTTTCGCGCCGAGATGTACCCGGCCTACAAGGCGACGCGCAAGGAGCCGCCGGAGGAGCTCGTGGTCCAGATGGACTACTTCGCCAAGGTCGTGCAGGGCCTGGGCTGGCCGGTCCTGGCGGTGCCGGGCGTCGAGGCCGACGACGTGATCGCCACGCTCGTGGAGCAGGCCCGCGCGCGCGACTGGGAGGTCGTGATCTTCAGCGCCGACAAGGACATCATGCAGATGGTCGGCGACCACGTCTCGATGATCGACGCGCTCCGCCAGACGACGTACACGCGCGAGGAGGTCATCAAGAAGATGGGGGTGCCGCCCGAGAAGATCCCGGACTTCCTGGCGCTCACCGGCGACACCAGCGACAACATCCCCGGCCTCCGCGGGGTCGGCGACAAGACCGCGGCCAACCTGCTCGAGCAGTACGGCACGCTCGACAACCTGATCGCGCAGAACCCGGTCGTGCCGCGGATCGCGACCAAGCAGCCGTTCGGCGATCCCGAGCAGCTCGAGCGGCTCCGGATCTCGCGCCAGCTGGTCGAGCTGCGGCGCGACGTGCCGCTGGCGCTGACGCTCGACGAGCTGGTCGTCGGCGAGTGGAACCTGCCCGCGCTGCACCAGCTGTTCACCGAGCTCGAGTTTGGCGTACTCGTCGACAAGGTGAAGGTGAAGATGCCGCCGGCCGACGATGTCGTCGTCGTCCCGGCGCCGGACGCGAACCTGGTCGCCAGCGTCGCGCAGGCGCCGGACGCGCGGATCGTGATCGGCGGCGAGGCGATCGGCGAGCTCGCCCGTGCGGCGCGCGCGGCGGGGCGGATGGCGGTCACCGTCGAGCTCGATCCCGAGCGGCTCGAGCGCGCGGGCCTGGTCGCGGTGGTGATCGCGATCGAGGGCCTCGCGCCGGCGTACCTGCCGCTCGGCCACCGCTACATCGGCGCGCCCCCGCCGCCGAGCGCCGCCGACCTGGCGCCGCTCCACGCGGTGCTCGGCGATCCGGCGATCGCCAAGGTCGTGCACGATAGCAAGACGGTGATCCGCGCGTTCGCGATCGCCGGCGTCGCGGTCCGGGGCATCGTCGAGGACACGATGCTCGCGGCGTTCCTGCTCGATCCGACGGCCGAGTCCGAGCCCGGCGAGGCCGCCGTCGCCCGGCTCGGCGGCGTGGTGCTGCCGACCCGCGCGACGATCGCGGGCAAGGGCAAGAGCAAGCCGAGCCTCGAGGGCGTCACGGTCGAGCGCGCCGCGCCGTGGGCCGGGGCGATCACGCACGCGCTCCTGCCGATCGCCGCGCAGCTGCCGGCCCGGCTCGCCGCCAGTGGGCTGTCCGCGCTGTATCGCGACGTCGAGCTGCCGATCGCGCGGCTGCTCGCCGAGATCGAGCGGATCGGCATCTCGGTCGACGTCGCGCACTTCAAGCGGCTCTCGGACGAGGTCGGCGCCAAGCTGGTCGAGCTCGAGCACAAGGTCTACGAGGCCGCGGGCACGACCGAGCTCAACATCGGCTCGCCCAAGCAGCTGGGCGAGCTCTTGTTCGACAAGCTCGGGATCGATACCAAGGGCGTCAAGCGCACCAAGATCGGCTGGTCGACCGAGGCCGACACGCTCGAGGCCCTGGTCGACGCCCACCCGGTGGTCCGGCCGATCCTCGATCACCGCGAGCTCATCAAGCTCAAGGGCACGTACCTCGACGCGCTGCCGCCGCTGGTCAACCCGAAGACCGGCCGCGTCCACACCACGTTCAACCAGGTCGTCGCCGAGACCGGCCGGATCTCGTCGCAGGATCCGAACCTCCAGAACATCCCGATCCGCAGCGATCTGGGCCGGCTGATCCGCCGCGGCTTCGTCGCCGCGCCGGGCCACGTGCTGATCGCCGCCGACTACTCGCAGATCGAGCTGCGGATCCTGGCCCACTTATCGGGCGATCCGAAGCTCAGCACGGCGTTCCGCGATCGCGTCGACGTCCACACCCAGACCGCCGCCGAGGTGTTCAGCGTGCCGCGCGAGGAGGTCACGGCCGAGCAGCGCCGGATCGCCAAGGCGGTCAACTACGGCCTGTCGTACGGCCAGTCCGACTTCGGCCTGGCGCGGGCGCTCGACGTCACGCGCACGCAGGCCGCCGAGTACTCGCGGCGCTACTTCCAGCGGTTCCCGACGATCCACAAGTTCATGGAGGACATCGTCACGCTGGCGCGCGCGCAGGGCGGGGCGCGCACGCTGCTCGGGCGCTGGCGGCCGATCCCGAACCTCCTGTCGAAGTCGCCGCAGGCGCGGCACGCGGCGGAGCGCGTCGCGCAGAACACGCCGATGCAGGGCGCGGGCGCCGACATCATCAAGCTGGCGATGCTGGCGACCGCCGCGCGGATCGCGCGCGAGCACTGGCCGGTCCAGATGCTGCTCACCGTGCACGACGAGCTGGTGTTCGAGGCGCCGCCGGCGATCGCCGAGGAGGTCGGCGCGGCGCTCAAGGCCGACATGGAGGGCGTCTACCAGCTGAGCGTGCCGCTCGTGGTCGACATCGGCATCGCCGATAACTGGGCCGACGCGTAGCCCGCGAGCGACCCGCTGTGCGGTCGTCGCGCCCAGGCTCACGCTGCGCGACAGCGCGCAGGCCTTCGAGTTCTCGACGCTGGCCGGGCAGGCCGTCACGGCAGGAGGCGATCGGCGAGGATCTCGAGGTGCTCACCGTCCGCCAGGCGAAGCGCGACGGTCTCGCCCGCGCGGCGTACCGTGATCTGCTGGTAGCTGCCGTCGGGAGAGGGCTGCTCGTAGATCTCGATGCATCGGCCGCCGAGGTTCACGATGACGTACTGCGGAATGCCGGCGCGGGCGTAGAGCGCGAGCTTTGTCTTTCTGTCGTAGGCAAGCGACGAATCCGCAACCTCGATGACCGACCCGGCATCTGCGGCTCCCGGCACACGGTCGGTGTAAGCGCGCGGCCGGCCCCGCAGGATGGCTCCGTCCGGCTCGGGCTCATCATGGGGTGGAAGGCTCAGGGGGTTCTGGGTCCGCATGTGGCAGCCGCGCGGGGCGAGATCCGCGTCCAACTCCACAAGCAAGCTCACGACGAGGCTGTGTTCCTTGCCGATGCTCATTGGATCTTCACCGGACGCGCTTCGATCTTTGTGGATGAGCACCCCGTCGATCAGCTCGATGGGGGCTCCTTCATGCACGATCCCCGCCTTGATCATGGCGTGAACCTGATCGACGGTGAGTCGAGCGATCCGAGGCTCCGCAAGAAGAGGACTCATGGTACCCAGCGGATTGTACCCTCCTGGGCCACGGCGCGGTAGCGAAGACCATGCCGGGGTACGAGCCCCGGGCTGACATGCACGCAGATCTACCGGGCCCCGCACCGGCGTTACGCGGCCCGTCCAGGCGGCCGCATCGGGAGCGACGCGTGCAGCGGCGAACGGCGATCGCAACCTCGCCACCAGGAGGTGAACACCGGTAGCTTCGGTGACTGGCCAACTAACCTCGTACGGGGCGCTCCGGCACCTGGCATCGAGCTTGTGGAGGGCAGCCGCGACGGTGGCGTTGGGCCGCAGGCGCAGCGACGCCTGGTAGGCCTCGATCGTGCAAGAGGACCCGCCTGATCGCCCGGTCGATGGTCGGCGACGAGCTCCTCGATCTGGCGCAGGTTCTTGCCGGTCGCTGCCTCGCGCCACGCCGCCTCGGTGGCAGGCGTCGCCACGCGCGTCAGCTCGTGCAGTGCCGAGAATGACAACTCGCCCTGCGCGAGGGCGGCGGTGAGCTGCGGCAGCGTCCCGAGGGCACGCGCGACCCGCAGCCGATCCTGCGCGGAGCGCGGCCCATAGCCCAGCACGCGCTCCATGTAGTCGAGCGCGGACACCATGCCGAGCGGATGCCAGATCTGCAGCGCCTCGGCGTCGCGCAACCAGCGCGCCTCATCGGCGTCGAGCGCCGCGCGCCGCCGTGCGATCGTACGCAGCGCGCGATCCACGGATTGCCAATCAACTTGCGCCTCGTGCGGGTGCTCCCGTGCGCACGTGGCCGTTGCATCGATCTCGAAGGCTGCTTCCTCTGGCATAGCCACGCTCCTGCCCGATGTTGAGCCTCCCTTCTAGCACGCTGTTTTTCGGCGCAGCCAGGTGCCCGCTGTGCGACGATTCGCGGTCCTCGGCGAAAAATCGACAGCCATGCCTGATAGCGACGACACATCGCAGGCCAGCGCGTTTTGACGCTGATCTGCAGGTCGATCGCCGGAATGCGTGTGTGCGTCGCCAGAAATGCGTCAAGCAAAATCGACGATACACCATGAAAGCATTCTCGATGCGAACGTCCAGGCAAGCGGTCGACTCGCAGCGGTGGCTGTAGAACGGACGCAATTGGGATGCCACCCGTATGCTCACGAGGTTACGACGAACAACGACGAACAAGGTCATTTCGGGTGCGACTCCGGCGCCCCTGTGCCACATGTACACCTGTACTCTCAGAAAGCCGAGTCGATTGCGGCGATCGGCGTGGAGCCCGGTCCGTACTGACATATAGCGCCAGGATCGATGATCGACGTGACGCCCACGTGGGCGCCAGTCCGTACCGACGTGCCGCGCCAGGATTGACGGCTGCCACGATCTGCCCAGCGTACGACTCGGCGTCGCCTGCGGGGGCAGGACGCTCGCGGACGCTGGCGCCCGCTGGATGTCACGGCAGCTTGCCATGCCCGACATCTCGCTCTCTCCTCCTCCGGTTCTCCGGTTCTCCGGTTCTCCGGTTCTCCGGTTCCCCGAAAATATGTTTCGGGGAGGGAGCGCCGACACGAGGCACAGGGTTGTGAGCGGGGCGTCTGGGCCAGCTGGATCGACTTGCACGCGCCGGTCACAAGCCGGACGACGCTCTCCCGAGGTCCCGCGCGGGACGCTTACGACATCGGCGGCGGTCAGGTCCGGAGCCACCTCGCTGCGGTCAGCTGGCTCCGACGGATTCGGGTGCGACTCCGGTGCGTCTGTGCCACATGCACACCTGTGCTCTCAGAAAGCCGAGTCGATTGCGGCGATCGCGGGTGGCTGTCGCTAGCGGAGCAGCCGATCGGGATCGCCGGGGGCATCAAAAGCTGGCGCAGGCGCACCCTGCGTCCCAGAGCGCCTGGTAGCGACGGCGGACCAGCGCCGCGGCGGCGCGCAGGCGGCGGAGCGCGCGCGACCCCGTGTCCCGGGGCGCGTGGTCACGTGGCACGGGGACACCGGCCGCGGCCGCCTTGCGGAGATCCAGCGGGGCACCGTAGCCACCGAAGACCTGGAGGGGCGACCACGCCGGGAGGACGGGCAGGGCGGGCGGCGCGTGCCCGGCAAACTCCCCGGTGGCGTGGACGATCGCGCCGCCGACGATGGTGAGCACGGACTCGATGCGCTTGATGTCCTCGGCCGGCACGGTGAAGTAGTCATCGGACAGCGCGACGACATCGGCCAGCTGACCGGGCGCGATCGCGCCCTTCTTGGCGTGCTCGCCCGAGAACCAGCTGCTGCCCCGGGTGTACAGCCGCAAGGCCTCCTCGCGGCCGAGCAGGTGATGCTCCGGATACATCGCGACGCCGCCGACCGTTCGCCCCGTGGTCAGCCAGTACAGCGCGATCCAGGGGTTGTAGCTGGCGACGCGCGTCGCGTCGGTGCCCGCGCCGACCGGGATCCCGAGCTCGAGCATCTTGCGCACGGGCGGCGTGCGCTCGGCGGCGGCCTGGCCGTAGCGCTCGATGAAGGATTCGCCCTGGTACGCCATGCGGTGCTGGATGGCGATGCCCCCGCCCAGCGCGCGCACGCGCTCGAGGTTCCGATCGGAGATGGTCTCGCAGTGATCGAAGAACCAGTGCAGGCCCTCGAGCGGGATGTCGCGGTCGACCGCCTCGAAGACGTCGAGGAAGCGCGTGATGCTCTGATCGTAGGTCGCGTGCAGGCGGAACGGCCACCGGTTCGCGGCGAGCAGCGACACGACCCCTTGCAGCTCCGCTTCCATCGTCGCCGGGAGATCGGGGCGCGGCTCGAGGAAGTCCTCGAAGTCGGCCGCCGAGAACACGAGCATCTCGCCGGCCCCGTTGCAGCGATAGAAGTCGTCGCCCTGGCCCGGCGCGGTCATGCCGATCCAGCGGGCAAAGTCCTGCTGCTCCGCCTGCGGCTTCTGCGTGAACAGGTTGTAGGCGATGCGCACGGTCAGCTCGCCGCGCGCGTGCAGGGCCTCGATGATCGCGTAGTCCTCGGGGTAGTTCTGGAACCCACCGCCGGCGTCGATGACGCTCGTCAGGCCCAGCCGGTTCAGCTCGCGCATGAAGTGGCGGGTGGAGCTCAGCTGGTGCTCCGGTGGCAGCTTCGGGCCCCGGGCGAGCGTGGCATAGAGAATGGTCGCGTTGGGTCGAGCGATGAGCAGGCCCGTCGGGTTGCCGTGAGGATCGCGCTGGATCTCGCCGCCGGGCGGGTCCGGGGTGTCCCGGGTGTAGCCACAGGCGCGCAGCGCGGCCTGGTTCAGCAAGGCGCGGCAGTAGAGGTGCAGGACGAAGACCGGCGTGTCGGGCGCCGCCGCGTTGAGCTCTTGGAGCGTCGGCATCCGGCGCTCGGCGAACTGGAACTCGCTCCATCCGCCCACGACGCGGACCCACTGGCCGGGCGGCGTGCGCCGCGCTTGCTCGCGCAGCATGCGCAGCGCGTCGGCCAGCGACGGCACGCCGTCCCAGCGAAGCTCCATGTGGTAATTCAAGCCACCGCGAATCAGGTGCAGGTGCGAGTCATTGAGGCCGGGAACGACGCGGCGTCCCTGGAGATCGATCACCCGCGTGTCCGGCCCACGGGGGCACCGCTCTGCGTCATCGACGCCGAGGATCCGGCCGGCCTGGATGGTCAGGGAGCTCGCCTCGGGGTGGCCCGGGTTGAGCGTGGAGATCCGTCCGTTGTGCAGGATGAGGTCAGCAACGTGTGTCGTCATGGGGCCTTTCCGCGGGAAACGCAGGCGGTCATCTGGGATGCAGCCAGGCGTGCAGCACGCGCGTGATCGTGGGCATCACCACCCAGGTCAACAGGGTGACGACACAGGCACTGAAGATGGCATTGCCAAGGAGGAAGGGCCACGACCGGATCGTCGGGCCCAGTACCAGGTTCAAGATCGTGGCGACCGGGTAGACGCCGGCGAACGTGGCGATGGCCATCTTCCACTTCGGCAATGGACGCAGCGGCGCCCCCGGCAGCGTGAACCAGCTCTCCAGGCCGGCGAGCTCCGCCTCCTCGGTGCTGTGCTCGGTCAGCTCGGTCGCGAGCTGGATCCAGCTGCGATACGCGTCCGAGGCGCGGAACGTCGCGAGCGCCTCGCGGTCGGCGAACTTGCGGACGAGCCCGTAGTCGCGCGATCCGCTCCCGGGGGCAGGTCGCAGGATGTGGACCCCCAGCTGCCCCGGCAGATCGAACGAGCGCTGCACGAAGTCATGCAGCGCCTGCTCGAACGCGGCCTCGCAGCCGGGCTTCACCGTCCGCGTGATGGAGACCGTCACAGGTGCCGTGTCGGCCATCGCATCAATGCCCGGAGCCGCCCGGGACCTTCTGCGGGACCTTCGCCGTCTGCGGGGCCTTGTGCACCATCGTGTAGGCGTACTCGACGCCGCTGCCGTAGGCGCCCGCGTGCTGCCGGAGGATGCTCATCAGGTTGTCGTAGTGCTCGCGGTTCTTCCAGTCGCGCTGCCACTCGAGCAACGCGGGGATGGTCGTCAGCCGGACCGCGCCGGCCTGGACCATGCGTGAGAGCGCCGCGTCGTGCGCCGCCGGCGACGTCGCCCCGCAGCAGTCCTCGACGACGTAGATGTTGTACCCGGCGCCGAGCATCTCGATGGCAGGCCAGGTCACGCACACCTCGGTCCACAGCCCGGTCAGGAGGATGTTCTTGCGGCCGGTGGCCTCGATCGCCTTGCGGAACCCGGGGCTGTCCCAGGAGTTCATGCTGGTGCGCTCGATCACCGGCTGGCCCGGGAACACGTCGAGGAGCTGCGGCCAGACATAGCCGCTGAACGATTCGGTCTCCACGGCCGTCAGCACGGCGGGGACCTCGAACTCGCGGGCGACCTTGCCGAGCAGGACGACGTTGTTCATCAGCGTGGCGCGGTCGATGCTCGCCACGCCGAAGGTCATCTGGGGCTGATGGTCGATGAAGACAACGACGCTGTCCTGGGCTGTGTACAGTTGATGATACTGGCTCATGCGGGTCCTCCTGGGGCTCCTTCGTGGCTCGAGATCGAGCAGCCGATGGTGCAGGTGCTCTGCGTCGACAGGCACGGATCGGTGGCGCCACGCTCACGCGCGTGGTTCCTGCGCTCGGGTCGACAGGCACCATGCCGCCTGGCCCGGCCCTGCGCCAGGGACCAGGCGGCGATCTTTGCGTGCCCAGGTGGGAGGATCCCCGCCGCCTCCTTCCGGAGGAGCCGGGGGCGTCGCGAGGGCCGGTGCCGCGTGGCCCGGCCAGCGGCACGGGATATTTACAGCTTGACCAGCCCGCGCCGGGTGGCGGTGGCGATCGCCTCGGTGCGGCCGAGGACGTCGAGCTTGGGGAAGATCCGGCGAAGGTGCGACTTCACCGTGGTCTCACTGATGTAGAGGTTGGCGCCTATCTCCTTGTTGCTCTGGCCGGGACGCACTCGAGCTGGCCAACAAGGCGACGTTCACGGTGGCCGAACTCCAGGCATACGAGAAGGCGAGGGATGAGATCCAGCAGGTGCTCGAGATCGCAGAGGCTCGCTGGGCCGGCGCGATGCTCCAGGGGATGCTCGAGGCCAGGCGCGAAACGCTCCTCCGTCTCCTCGTGCGTGCCGGGATCGCGCTCACGGACGCCGAACGGGCTCGCATCGACGCCTGCATGGAGGCGGAGACGCTCGACGGATGGATCGACCATATCTTCGGAGCGAAGACCGCCGCAGAGGTACTCACCTGATGCCGCCCTGGTCGGCGCGCGCTCCATCGCGGATGCGGTGCACGACGCCGCCGGTGTAATGCTGGAAGTCGAGTGCGCCTGGCATCGCCATGGCGAAGTCGATCGCGAGCTCGTCGGGGCCGTGCAGCTCGTAGCGCAGCCGGAACCGCGGCTGGTTTGCCGCCTCGTCGCTGACGAGCTCGATGTGATCGGCGGACGGTGTGATCGCGTACTGGATCACGTGGCCTTCGTTGTCGAAGTAGCTCGCGCGCAAGCCGCCCGGCGCAGCGAACATGATCATCAGATCCTCGTGGTGGCCTTGCGGGCTGTCGTTGCGGCTGTGGCGGACCAGCACCTTGCCGCCGAGCTCCGGTTCGAGGGTGAACCGCCCGGTCGAGTGGCGGTCGGGATCCGTGCCCTGCCAGGTACCGACCAGCCCACGCAGCGGCCCGAGGGCGGCATCGAGGGCGGCAGGCGGCGCGGCGCGATCCGGCGAGACCGCTGGCGGCGAAGGCGTGGTGGCGGGGCTACAGGCGACGATCAGGAGGGCAAGCAGCATGCGCATGGTGGACTCACAGGGTATTGGGATCGCTCGATCGCCCCGACTGGGAGTGATGTTGGGTGACGTGGGGCAGAGAGGTGACTGGTATACGCAGCTGACCGACGTCGTGGCCATCTCCATCTGTGATTTTGATCCTCGACGGATGGATCGACCACGCCTTCGGCGCGAAGACCGCCGCGGAGGTGCTCACCTGATGCCGCCCAGCAAGCGGAGGAACCCGACCGGTAGGGTCGTGATCCAGGCGTTGTGGACGCGGCTCGCGACGACGTGATGACCGGCGTAGGACCTCGCTTCCTGCCCGAACATCCAGGGCGCCGGGGCACGGCTTGTTGTAGGGTCACCGGCTGGAGGAAGCGATCATGAAGCTCTCGGGAAATACGATGCTCATCACCGGTGGTAGCGCCGGTATCGGCCTGGCGTTGGCGAACAAGTTTGTCGAGCTCGACAACGAGGTGATCGTGACCGGCCGCAACCAGGACAAGCTCGACGCGCTCGCCAAGGCGAACCCGAAGCTGAAGACGCTCCGCAGCGACGCGGCCGATCCGAAGGCGATCACCGAGCTGGCCGCCACGATCAAGGACAAGTTCCCCAAGCTGAACGTCTTGATCAACAACGCCGGCGTCATGATCTATCGCAACCTCGGGCTGGATGACGATCTCGCGTCGCTGACCTCGGAGATCGATATCAACCTGTCGGGCCCGATCCGGCTGGTCTCGGCGTTCATCGAGCAGCTCAAGGCCAACAAGGGCACCATCATCAACGTGTCGTCCGGCCTGGCGTTCGTGCCGCTGCAAGCGGCGCCGATCTACTGCGCGACCAAGGCCGCGATCCACTCGTACACGATCGCGCTCCGCCAGCAGCTGCAGGATCACGGGGTCGAGGTGATCGAGCTGATGCCCCCGGCCGTGAAGACCGAGCTCGCGCCGATCCCCGAGGGCGCCAACGTCAAGGTGATCACGACGGACGTGCTCGTCGACGCGACGCTCAAGGCGCTCGGCAAGGGCCAGCTCGAGATCCGGCCGGGCCAGGCAAATCAGCTCCGCTTCATGTCGCGGTGGGCCCCGAACTTCATCAATGCCCAGCTCGCGAAGGCCTCCAAGAGCCTGATCCCGAAAGACCGGCGCTGACGGCGACCGCGGCGCGACGCGGGTCTGTCCGGCGCTCTTCGGAGCCGGCGAGACGCCCGGTCCGGCCACGAGGCCGCGTGCCGTGGGCGCAGCTCCTGATCACGCTCGGCATCGTGATGCGCGCACGCGCGGCGGTCGCCGAGCCGTGTGGAGATGCGAGCGCCTTGCGTGCGGAGCTCCAGCACGAGTCGAGCAGCGCCGACACCTGGAACCTGGTCTGGCGGATCGGGTTCACGGCCGGCGCCGTGGGGCAGTTCGCGGTGGCGGCGTCGGGCACGCTCGGCCACGACGACACCCAGGCCTTGTGGGTCGGCGGCGTGAAGTCATCGCTCGCCGCGATCGCGCGCTGGAGCTTGCCGCTCGGGATCGACGTGCCGCCGGCCACAGGCGACGCGTGTGCCGACCGCACGGCGTTGCGCGCCGCCGCCGAGCGCGCCGCACGCGCCGAGCGCCGGACGTTCTGGCTCTCGCACCTCGGTGGCCTGGCCGTCAACCTCGGCGGCACGCTGGTGATCGCCGAGCGCACCTCGTGGAAGACCGGCCTGCTGTCGTTCGCGCTCGGCTATCCGGTCGGCCTGCTCGGCACATACACGATGCCGCGGGCGAGCTGGGATCGGATCCGCGAGCCGGCGTGGACCACGAACCTCGTCGCCGGTCAGGATCGGTGGCTGCTCGTCGTGGGAGGTCGCTTCTAGGACGCACGCTGCTTGGTCGCCGGCGGCCGATCCGGAACCTCAGGGCGTGCCGCCGCAGGCGAGGGCGGCTTCTCCACGTAGCGGGCCCGGGCCACGCGCTCGCGCTGCCGCCGGACGGTGTCATTGACGATCTTGCCGGGCTCGCCCCGGACCAGATCGCCGACCTTGCGCACCCTCGGTGACTTCGCGATGTCGCACGGCCCGGTGGATTCGTCGGGTACATGCTTCCCGAGATCGACGCCGCCGGCGCGCCACATCCGGGTCACGAACTCGGCGGCCACGAAGTCTTCGGGCGCGGCGTCGGGCGCAACCTCGGGCGCAGCCTCGGGCGCGATCGGCGCGTGATGGCCGCGGCGCAGCAACCAGCGCTTGAGGGAACGGAGCAGCGTGAACTTCGCGTAGCGCTTGCCGAGCAGGAGCTGGGCGGTACGCACCACCTCGAAGCGCGACAGATGCTCGTCGGTCGTCCACAGCTCGACCTGGCCCGAGTACTGGTTCACGATCAGCGACATCCGCGAGGTCACCACCCCGGTCGGCGTCGCCTCGAGCACCATCAGGCGGCCGCTCCACCAGCCGACAATGGCAGCGTGAGAGTAGGGCGAGGGCGAGCGGGTGATCCGGCCGATGAGGCGACCGAGCCACGACTTGCCACGGAACAACAGGATGTCACCATCCTGGATCTCGTTCCGGATCGCCGGGTAATCCACACATACGGGAGGCTCGGTGGCTCTCGGACCGATATCCACGAAGGCATCCTAGTGCAAAATGCGATGGGCGGCTCGCAATAAGCTGTTCACAGCAGATGAGGTGTTTCTAGCTTCACGCCCGTCGTGGTCGGACCATATCGACCGATGCAGCGCCAAGGTCAGGAGTACGAAGTTTACCGACAGGCGATCGAAGCCGGAGCGAGCCTCGGAGATGGACTTCGTGCGCGAGCCGGTGCGCCGATCCGCTGCGGGCAACGTGCGCTGGTCGGGAACCGCTTCGCGCATGGGCCGGTCGTCTCGCGGTGACGGCCGCGCGCCGGGTGCACACGAGCGCGCATGGCGACTCGCCGACCTGTTCCGGGCCTTGGTGGGTGACTCGGTGCTGAGAGGCTACCGGCGTGACATTTGTGGCGTGCGCGACCTGGTAGCCGCTGGCCTGGGCGCCGGTTTCTTGGCGGCGGACGGCTTCGCGGGCTTGCGCGCCGCAGGGCTGGGACGCGCCGGCTTCGTGGCACGGGCGGGCTTCGCGGGCGCCTTGGTCGAAGCCGCCCTGGACGGCGCCTTGGCGGCGGACGACCTGGCCTTTGCGGCCTTTGCCGCAGACTTTGCGGGCGCAGCCTTCGCCGCAGACTTTGCGGGCGCAGCCTTCGCCGCCGCAGATTTTGCGGGCCTGGCCTTCGCCGCAGATGTTGCGGGTGCAGCCTTCGCCGGAGCAGGCTTTGCGGGCCTGGCCTTCGTCGACGTGGCCGCGGCCGCGGGCTTGGTGGCCCTGGCCTTCGCCGCACGCTTGGCGAGCGCAGGCGCAGGCCTTTCGGCCGATCGCTCGGCGGTGAGGTCGAACACCGAGGTGCCGTGCGCCGTCGCGCCGGCGTCGTGGTCGTGGTCGCAGGCGTCGGTATGGACGTGGCCACCATGATCTTCGTCTTCGTCTGCCTCCTGGGCCTGCTCGACGAGCTCGCGCAGCGCGGCATACTCGGACCAGTCGGCGTCGGCTTCGTGGAAGAAGCCGAGCGCGCTGTCGAACGGCGCGAGCTTCTCGAGCAGCGTGTTCGGATCATCGGCGCCGTAGAGATAGAGGAAGAACGAGCCGTCCTCGCTCTTCCAGGCCACGAACGTCCAGCCGAGCGCCTCGCACGCCGGCTCGATCCACTCCTCCTGGAACGTGTCGAGCCGGCGGTAGCCCGCCTCATCGGGCAGCTTCGACGGCTCGGTGATCGGATAGGGCAGCTCGATCACGAAGATCTGCGGTTGATCGGGACGGGGCTCGACCTCGCGGACCAGGAACATCGCCGCGACGCCGTCTTCGCGTTGGGCGTGTACCTGGTGCCAGAGGTCCGCGTCGCTTATGGCCATCCGGTGAGCCTACCTCGCCCCGTCGTCGCGATGCCACGCCGGGATCGGCTCTTGCACCGATCAGATGTGCGGTAGCTCGACGTGGTAGCGCTCGCGGCCATCGATGCCCAGGATGGCAACGCGCAGGGCGTCGCGGGTGACATCGATCGCACCGAAGCTCTGCAGGCCATCCCAGGGCGCCAGGTTGGTCTTGCCGGGGTCGGGCGCCCACTGAAACGTCGCCTCGGGCCCGAACGTCGGATCGAGCGTGTTGGGGCCGAACGTCCCGGCGTGGATGGGGCCGGCGACGAACTCCCAGAACGGATCGAACACCGCGCCGGTCGCGCGCGCGGGATCGTAGTGGTGCGCGGCGGCGTAGTGCACGTCGGCGGTGAGCCACGCGAGGTTGTGCACCTGCCGGCGCTTCAGCTCGGCGAGGATGCCGGCGAGCTCGCGTTCGCGGCCGAGCGGCGGGCCGTCGCCGTTGGCGAAGCCCTCGTTGCGCGTGTTGTTGGGGCCGTCGCCGATCACCAGGCCGACCGGCTGGTCGCACGCGATGATCTTCCAGCGGGCCCGCGAGCCGGCGACCGCATCGACGAACCACCGGGCCTGGTCGGCGCCGAGCATCACGCCGGTGTCGCCGCGGTTGGCGTCGTTGGGCGTGCGGAACGAGCGGCAATCGAGGACGATGACGTCGAGCAGCGGGCCGTAGTGGACCACGCGGTGGACGCGGCCGGGCGGCACCGGCGTCCACTCGAGCATCGCCTGCCGCGCGCGGGCCGACAGCACCGACGCGTCGTGCTCGGTCTGGTAGCGATCGTCCTCGAGGATCTGGCCGGGCCACCAGTTGTTGTGGGTCTCGTGATCGTCCCACTGCGCGAGGATCGGCACCTCGAGCGCGAGGGCGCGCACGTGGTCGTCCTCGAGGTTGTAGGCGAACCGGGCGCGGAAGTCGTCGAGCGACTCGGCGACCCGCGCGACCCGCTCGTTGCTGACGTTGCGCCACACCCGGCCGTCGGCGAGCGTCGCCTCGGCGAGGATCGGGTTGTCGGCGTAGATGAGGTCGCCGGAGTGCAGGAAGAACGCCGGCTGCGCGGAACGGAGCGCCGCGTAGCCGCGCAGGCCGCCCCACTCGGGGTTGCGGCCGAAGCCCTGGCCGCAGGTGTCGCCGGTCCAGACGAACCGGAAGCCATCGGCGCGGGGCGTCGCGAACCGGCCGGCGACCCAGCCGCTCGCGCCGCGCGCGGCCTCGCGCTCGAACCGCACGCGGTAGCACACGGTCTGCGCCTCCGGCAGCCCGTCGATCGCGACGGTGGCGGCGTGATCGCTGGCGGGTCCGACCACGGGACCGGCGACCCGGCGGGGGTGCGCGAAGCGCTCGCTGGTATCCCACTCGACGATCATGCGCGCCGGTTCGTCGCAGCGGGCCCAGACCAGCGCGCGCCCGGTCTGGACGTCGCCGCTCTGGACGCCGTGGGTGATCTCCGGCTGCTTCGAGCGCACGATCGCAGCGCGACCGCAGGCCACCGCGCCTGTTGACAGGGCACCGATCACGAACCGCCGGCGGGTAAGCACGATGACAAGTTACCGCAATCGTTGTCATCTCTGCGGGGGCAAGCCGCGGATCCGCGCGCGGTGAGTCATGTTTGGCGGCGAGGGTGCGCTGCGCCGGGACGTCTCCACGTGCTTCCGCATACTTCCGCGGCGAAAGTTTCGTTAGTTTGGAAGCGTCCCCCGCGCGGTCCGGTATTCTTATCGCGATGCGCGCTCTCCTTGCCTCCGCCGCCCTGGTCGCGGCGTGCAATGCCCCGGCGCCCACGGCCACGGAGAAGCCGTCGCGCGGCTCGGCGGGGTCGAACGTCACGGTGGCGGCGGCGACCGCGGTGCCGCCGTCCAAGGCAGGGGCGCTGGTCGAGGGCGCGACGGCGGTCCGGCCGCATCGCGAAGAGCCCGTGGTCGAGTGCCCGGCGACCATTCCCGACTCCGCCGATGACGACGCGCGGGTGTCGGCCCTGCTCGACGAGGCGAACAAGCAGATCGAGCGCGCGCAGTACGCGGCGGCGTGGACCTGTGCCGATCGCGCCGGCGATCTGTCGCCGACCTCGGTCGAAGCCCAGCACCTGCGCGGCGCGGCGCTCGCGGCGCTCGGGCGCGATCAGGAGGCGCAGGTCGCCTACGGGCTGGCGCTCGCGCTCGATCCCGACGATCCGGAGACGCTGCGCGCCGTCGCCGATTTCTACATCAACGGCAAGGGCGAGCGGGGGCGCGACGCGCTGCGGCTCGGGCTCGAGCTCGCGCAGCGCGGCAGCCGGCGGGCCGAGGCGAGGCGCCGGCACAATCCGCCGCTGGTCGCTGACCTCGCGGTGCTCGAGGCCCAGGCGCTCAACGATCTCGGGCGCAGCGATGAAGCGCTCGCGCGGGTCGCGGCCGCGCTGCGCATCGCGCCCGGCCGGGGCGACGCGCTCCACGAGAAGGGCGTCGCGCTGTTCGATCTGTCGCGGTTCGCCGATGCCAGGACCGTGCTCCAGAAGGCGCTCGGGATCCAGCCCGACGACGCCTACACGCACCAGATGCTCGGCCTCACCCTCGAGCAGCTCGGCGACGCAAAGACCGCCGACGCCGAGCTCGCCCGCGCGCTCGAGCTCGCCCCGAACGAGCTGGGCAGGCCCGTCGTGATCTCGGTCCCCGAGTTCCGGCGGGAGGTCGACGCCATCGTGGCGACGCTGCCGGCGGCGCGCAAGGCCCGGGTTCGCGCGGTCAAGATCGAGATCGCCGACTTGCCCGATCCGGCCGACCTCGCCGCGGTGACGCCGCCGTTTCCGCCGACGATCCTCGGGCTGTACCGTGGGCCGGTCGGTCACGCCGCGGAGCTGCCGCCGCAACCCGGCGACGAGCCGGTGTCGATCGTGCTGTATCGCAAGAACCTCGCCCGTGCCGTGAAGTCGCGAACCGAGCTGTCCGAGCAGATCCGCGATACGTTGCTCCACGAGATCGGCCACCTCGAGGGTCTCGACGAGGATGATCTCCGCCGCCGCGGCATGGAGTAGCTCGCCGGCAGGCCAGGCGAAGCGGCCTGCTACACCACCGGCTGGCGATCGATCTCCAGCTCCGCGGACGCCGGGTGCGATGGCGAGCGGCCGTCCACCCCGGGGGCGCTTCGCGCGGCCGCGGGGACGGTGACCCAGACCCCGATCGTCGCCGCGGCGATGATCGCGACGCCGGGGAACGCGACGACGAGCGTGCCGGGCAGCACGGGCATCAGCAGCCCGGCGCACAGCGCGCCGAGCGCGTGGCCGGCGCTGCCGGCGGCGTTGACCGTGCCCAGGTCGCGCATGCGATCCTCGAGCACGGCCGATCGCGCGGCGAGCACGAGCGCGCTGGCGTACAGCGCGCCGGCCGCGGCGCCCGCCACGCTCGCCCACACCACCGCGATCCCGGGCGACGCGAACACGTCGACGCCGGCGGCGAACGCGAGCGCCAGCGCGAACGCGAGCGTGCTGCGCACGGCGAGGCGGCGCGGCCCCCAGGTGAGCGCGTAGCGCCGCGCGAACCGCAGCGTGGCGATCGAGGCGGTCATGAACACGCCGAGCACGAGCCCGACCCGCTTCGGCGGAGCGAGGAAGGGGGTCGCCACCGTCAGCGTCCCGAACAGGAAGCGCTCGCCGAACGCGAGCAGCCCCGGCGCGACCGGCCCGCGCGCGCGCGACCAGCTGGGCGGCTCGATCGGCGGCGGCTCGGCCGCGACCTGCGCGAGCACGGTGACGAGCGCGGCCCCCGACAGGAGCGCGGCCACGATCAGGGCGGCCTCCGGGTGGCCGAGCACGGCGGTCGCGTTGGAGCCGCCCGCGATGCCGAGCGCGGAGCCCACGCCGATCCCGCCGACGACCCCGAGCACGATCGCGAGCCCCATCGTCACGGCGCGGCGGGTGCGCAGCTCGGCATCGCCCCCCGTCGCGGCGGCGACGAGCGCGGTGATCGCGAGCAGGTGACAGGTACCATCGACGAGCCGCAGCGCGATCCGGAGCTCCAGCGAGGCGACCGCGGCCATCGCGAGCGTGACGAGGATGCTCGCGATGAGCGCGGAGGCGGCGAGCGTACGCGCCGATCCCGCGAACCGGAGGGCGCGTGCGCCCCACGCCGCACCGACCACGCCGCCGACCACGTGTGCGGCGACGAACACGCCGGCCGAGAACGGGCCGCGCCCGGCCTGCGCGACGAGCGCCGGCAGCGCCGGGACGACCACGCCGGTCGACGCCGCGGCGAGCACGAGCGCGCCGATCGTGCCGATCCTCATCGCGGCCAGCAGTGTAGCTCGCCGCGGTTGCCGAGCCCAGGGGCGATTCGTCGTCAGCGCCTGGCGATCCGGCTGCGCTGGATGACGTACGCGGCGATCGTGACGGCGAGGATGAACGGAACCAGCGCGCGTCCGAATTGCTCGCCCGCGCGCGCGGGCGCGCGATCGATGGTCCCGCTCGCGACCGCGGCCGCGAGGCCGACGCCGGCGCCGATCAGCAGCGTGACGAGGAACGTGTAGAGCGCGACCTTCCAGGCGGCGCGCAACGGCGGGATCGCCGGAGGGGGTGGCGGCGCGCGATCGGTCAATCGCCGATCTCGATGTTGCCGAGCTCCTTGCAGTGGTCCACCAGCTGGTCGCGCATGGCACGCTCGCTCGTGCGCAGCCAGCGCTTCGCCTGCGCGACGTTGTGCTCGCGGCAGGCGGCGAGCAAGCAGACCCGCGCGATGTCGGCCCTCACGGCGGCGGCCGTGCAGAGCTTCACCACGCCCGGAAAGTCGTCGCTGTTGTACAGCGCGGAGAGCGACGGGAACGAGGCCGCGCCGGTCGCGGGCGGCGATGCCGCCTTCGAGGGCGCGCCGGTCGCGGGCGGCGATGCCGCCTTCGGTGCCGGTACCGGCGGTGCGGCATCGACCGGCACGGGGCGCGGCGTTGTGGCACCCGGCGGGGCGACGGCA